>CM060248.1:101928461-102225961 GCA_030684275.1 Acipenser oxyrinchus oxyrinchus | reverse complement strand
CGATGCTAAAACATCTGTCTGCAATGCCCAAAACGTATGGAGCTGCAAAGACAGATGTGAATCCGAGGGCTATTCATCTAGGCATTCATCTCTATTTTTAAACCATGAATATGAACACAAGCATTGATAAGAAAGGCAACTATTCTCATCAGAAATAAATAATGGATAATATGTATGTTTTTAGTGAAAATCTCTCTCTCTCTCTCTCTCTCTCTCTCTCTCTCTCAAGAATTAGTGTGGATAGATTATTTATTTGTTTTAGTATAGACACTAAATAGACAGGGCCTGATAAATGTGCTGATTTATATATATATATATATATATATATATATATATATATATATATATATATATATATATATATATATATATATATATACACACACACACACACACACACACGAAGATACGTTTCACTCATAATTATATAGGCCGGTATTTGTATATTTATGCAGGATTCAAGTTCCCTGTAAATACTGTGTTGAAAGTTTTAAATATAGGTATACCTAACCATAATGTCAATGCACTATAATGTAGAGGAATGTAATGCACCAGATGTATACACAGTATAACCAAAAATTAACATTACGGTATAAAGTATATACATGCTTAGATATGTGTGTGTGTGTGTGTGTGTGTGTGTGTGTGTGTGTGTGTGTGTGTGTGTGTGTTTTAATTTGTTGCAAAAGATTTATGTTATTAAAACGTTTGGTTTTACTGTGTATTGGAATTAAAGCATGTTTAACAATGAAGACCAAAGCAAACAGAAATGCTTTTAGCAGCGGCCTCACTACATGCTACGTTTAAAACGGAATTTATAACCGCTTTAAACAGAAGATAAACGAACATTAGTTTATCTTTAAAGAAACTATGCACGCTTGGAACACGATCAAAGAGAAACGTCATTAAAAAATGTTTGGGTTCAGTCAAATGTATCAGACTTCATTTCACTTTTCCAGCGTACCATTTATTTATTTATTTATTTATTTGTATAAAAAGACCATCAAAAAAGCATCTTCTTCCCTGATATACCCCAGCTCTTTGTGTTAATGTGTTTCTATCTACACGCGAGTTCTGGCGAAAAGTTGTACCAAATGGTTAATTTAATTATTGAAACTATAGACCAACTGCTTCACCAGCTTTCATCCACGCGTCTGGGAGGGGGAAAAAAAATCATCTCGAAGAAATAATCTAATAAAACCAAAGAGTGGAGAAACCCCTTCTGATTTTCAACTGAGACGAATAGAATTATAGCGGTAGAATCCTTCTTCTATGAAACAGGTCCTTTGTGCTATACACAAAGTCTGAATCCACCCGCTATTGATATGCAGTCTTTTATATATTCAACATTGTTTTCTAGTTAATGAACTGGTAGAAACACACACACACACCACACACGAGGTGGCCTAGATAACGATGCAAAAGAGATATACATGTATTTATTTTTTCCTTTTTTTAATGGAGAAAGCGAGGCCATAAGTAACTGAATACTGAGTTGTATTGTAAACAAAACTAACCAAGCGATCTTGATGGGGGAAAACACACACAGACATGAAACCTCTTTTTGTTATTGCTAATCAATTGCAAATAAACGTTATTTATGCGATTCCTAAATCGTGCACATAACAATCAAGTTCGGTTTTTTTCTTTCTAAATAAATCAAGTAACGAACAGAATTCACGACACTTTAAGTTAGTAACAGGAATACAAAGGGAACGGACATTTTAAAGCCTAAAAAAGGAACTCCCCTTTGTTTTCTATGTAAGGTTCCTTGTTGCAGTGAAGGAAGGGAGGCATGTATGCAGACAAGGAAACAAAACGACAAACAAAATGTCATTGTATTTGGTGTATCAACTGCCGGAGAGAAAAAAAAAAGCGCCCTGTCATATTTAACATAATGTCTCACTTAAATCAGTTTTACCCGGGACAAAACAACAATAATAATAAAATAAATATCAAGGGAATAAAAATAAAATATTAAATACCAGTGAGGATTGGTGTCAGGTTTTCTGTTTGATTGCTCTATTTAGTCTTAATTTATAGGCAATACCACGACGATAAACAAAGTTAACCGTATTATATTAAATACGCGCTGCAAAGAATGAGACATCCAATTTTAATTCGATATATTACTCTAGAAACTACGTTAACCATTGTTAATATTACATAGGCTACAGTTTTATAATGTGCTTGAATGCCAAAAGCAATGGAAATGTTCTGAAATATTGTAAATAATATTGAAATAATTGCACGCTCGGACATTTGCTTTGTAAAAATAACAAGCTTATACCCCCTGCTACCATTGTACCCTGGTAACCAGAGCGTGCAAAATGTTAAATACTGTATTATAATATTTTGGTTATCAAACAATGACCGCTGTTTTTAATGAAAAGTCGTGGTGTCTCCATTCAAATAGCTGAATTGTGTGTAAATTGCTGTGTGTGTTTACAGTATCACCCGCTCTGGAGGTAAACAAAACAAACTAAGGATGAAGCATAACTGCAACGTGTTGTGCCGTAGGTAAACTTTTTTTTTTTAAGTTGTCACCAGCTTTCCTGTAGAGTATCTCACTGTGGTAACATCTGCTTGGTTTTGTGGAAGCAGAGCATTTGAACAGACGTACAGATGTAAAGTGACATCTGCCCATGACAAAGACGGGAAACCCAAATTAAATTAGGCAGAGTCCGTTCTGTGTGAAATGTACAGTCTCAACCCGCTGAAAAACTCTCTTGTAAAACAGAGCGCTGAGAGATTTAACAGCTTTTGGCTGTACTGCAAATATCAAACCATTGCGGCATTGTTTACTCACTCATACAGCAACGAGTTAAAGAAGGAATAACATATTTTTTAAAACTACTGTTATCAAAGTTGATGTATGTATTCTTTCATTCAGAAGAAAATAGGACAATCGTTCAGAATCACAACAACTTGAAGCCTACAAGAAATTAAGGTATATATAGACACACACACACGCACGCACGCACGCACACACACACACTGGTATTCTTAACAAGATCCATTATATTTGTATGCTGGATACAATAATGCCTCTTTGTTTTCCATGCAGATGGAACAGTAAACAAATATCCGAATAGCAGTAAGTGTTGTGCATTCCTGTTGATTCATTTTGCACAGTTCTAGTGGAAGGTTTGTGCTTAATCGCATAGTTTGCATCGGGGTATCCCGAGTGACCAAGAGACAAGGGATAGGAATGATTAGCATAATAATCTAATTCTGGTGGATACAATTAGCAAACATATTACGCTGAAATGTAAACCCGATATTGTCGAGATGCGTGCTTAGAATCAATTACAAAATTACTTTGAGCTCCACATTAACAGAAGAGATTGCCATCGACGAGCATCAAATAAGATCCAAATATGCGATTATTAAGTGTCGCCAGTAATCGCTAAACTGATTCATAAAAATCGTCCAAATAAGATGGAATTTAATTCTTATCGTTGCGTCTACAGCTGTTTAACATCTCCCTTATGTTTTCCCCGTGTAGATGTAATAAACACCAAAGGATAGTTAAAACACTTTTGATAATGATTAGTTTAAATTGAATAGGAGGCTGTGTGGTCCAGTGGTTAAAGAAAAGGGCTTGTAACCAGGAGGACCCCGGTTCAAATCCCACCTCCGCCCCTGACTCATTGTGTAACCTTGTGGGTGAGACGTAATTGTAAGTGACTCTGCAGCTGATGCATAGTTCACACACTCTAGTTTGCTAAATAAACAAATAATAATAATCCTAACACACGACAACCAATTGCATTTCTCAATCATTCTCCTTTACCGTCAGTTTGCATAGGAACAGCTAATGTTGACTCTATGGCGATCTTTGCAGCTAAACATGCTTTAAAAAAAAATATTAAGATGAACTGTAAACCAAAGATAGAAAGCAAGGAGGACAGGCTAAGCTAAAGCGTGGAATCAGTACTACTTGAAACACATTATTTTTAATAGGAGTATTACTGATGCCCATCTTTACGACCTTTGCACAAAATAATGATGTAAGCATGTTTTCCTTTGTGAATTGTATTTAGAGCAGCGTAAGGGATTCTTAGTTTACAATAGCGTTCCAGTATTACCCTTGGATTCATAATTGACAATGATTAGCTCTACCCTATATATCAGCTGCTGCCTTGGTGTTATTACGGCTGAACTGAATAGCTGTTGGTGAAGTCAGGGTCAGCATCATTAGCCAGCCCCTGTCTTCGGGTTTAAAATACAGCCGCGAGGCGCAGACTGCCTGGCACATACATCTCTGTGGAACTAAAGACATACAGGGGTTAATCACATACATTACAAATGGACAACAAGCTTTTGTGTACACAGAGGTTTACAGGAATTAACTGATTAGTGTCAACTTGACACACCAACTTCTCCCTGTGACGCGCGCAGCACACCGGAGCTCCAGGTTTTTAGTGATGGAGTGATATTAAATGCAAATAGTTATAACATGGCGAGGCGTGTGTGGTGCAATGAGCATTCTATTTTAAATACATTAAAATAATGCGTTCTATGAATAACAAAAATAGTCAATACACAAAATAATATAACGTGTATATTTTTAATGATATGTGTAATCGTTTTGAAAGTTGGCTGTATAGCTACAGTACACCTGTCTATGACCTGTTTAAACCGTTCTAGCTCTTACAAGTAGGTATTTATCACTTTCAGTTGACAGTTTGATCACTAATATATATATATATATATATATATATATATATATATATATATATATATATATATATATATATATATATATATATCTTTACATTTTTTAATATAGTGTATGTGTTGTAGATATCCCTCTCCCGTTGTGAAAGGTACTACTGTCAAAATGTCCAATAATAGCTCACAGTACACAACCTGGATGATCAGGCACTTTTATATCTCTTGTTGTAAGGCTGTCGAGGAGTACACAACCCGTTTTTTTTTGTTTTTTTTTAATTTTTATTGAAAACTCACACTTACGTTTTGAGGCTTTTGGCAGATTATATTCAATAATAAATATGACAAATAAACATGACAGTTCCCTTTGAATTCGAAGATGGCCGCCAAAACAATACTTTTGGGATATGCCTTGCTTGTCAGGTATTTTATATCAAAGCTGCCGATAGGCCCCTCAGTGGAGGGACGTCTTGGACCCGCCCCCCGAGGTAATAATCAGTCACTGCACGGAGCTTTCAGTCTCTTTTGCCATTCATTTCAGGTGAATAGACAAGGTAAGTAAAAACTAACCATCTCCAGTTGTGTAATTGACTCTTACACTCCAGCTTGCTGTTGAGTGTCTGCCTTGCAGTTAAAAAAAAAAAACAACAACAACCGTGTGCTTCCTCCATTAGGCCTGGTCTTACTGTAGAGCAGGCCCTATGCACATTCAAAAGACAGAGTCTCTCTCTCTCTCCTGTCTTTTTTCCCATCTGTAGGCTGTGCCACTCCGCTGTAAGCTACGCGCTGCACCGGTTGAATACTACACGCGATCCAGACGGCATCATCAAACTACAGTGCTCCAGTCCGCTGTAAGCTACACGCTGCACCGGTTGAATACTGCACGCGATCCAGACAGCACCATCAAACTACAGTGCTCCAGTCCGCTGTAAGCTACACGCTGCACCGGTTGAATATTGCACGCGATCCAGACGGCACCATCAAACTACAGTGCTCCAGTCCGCTGTAAGCTACACGCTGCACCGGTTGAATATTGCACGCGATCCAGACGGCACCATCAAACTACAGTGCTCCAGTCCGCTGCAAGCTATGCGCTGCATCGGTGGCCTTGGTGCCCCACGGTGCTCCATTGCCTGGGTGCTTCGGCATCCTCGAGTGCCCTCGATGCTCCCGACTCCTCAGAGCCGCAGTGCCTATCCCTCAGTGCTTAAACACTCATTGTGTCGGTGCCCTCGATGCACCCTGTCTGTAGTCAGTGCCCCATGCTGTTACAAGCTACGCACTGTCCCGATCATGTGACTGCACGCAGTCCAGGGTAGACACCCTTGTCCAGTTGCTGTGATCGAGCCTGTGTAAAACAGCTCTCTCTTGAGTTTTTTGGAGTTCTGCTGCGCCCCGCTGTTGAGTTGAATCTGCCGGCTTGTTTCAGCCCGACTACTTGGTGCACTGATAAAAACAAAACAAAATCAGTTACCCGTGTTGCCGTGCCCACACAGCAATTGTCACGGCGCATCTGTCGAGGCTGGGTCTCGCCCTCAACAATGCAAAAAGCCAATTAATACCGGTGCAGAGTATGGTCTACTTGGGTCTCCGGCTGGATTCCCTTACGATGCAAGCCTACCTGTCAGACGACAGAGTAGCTGCCATTCGCAACTGTCTGGCCCTGTTTCAACAAGGGTCCACAGTACAATTGGTGTTGCCAAAAATTACTGGGTCTGATGGCCGTAGCTTTGTCAGCCATCCAGCTGGGGTTACTTCACATGCGCCTGCTTCAAGCGTGGCTCAATGCCTACTCCCCAAGCGCGACAGACACCGTCGACTGACAGTGTCTCGCCTATGCTGGAAAGCGCTACGCTGGTGGAGGCAAGCCCCTTACCTGAGCGAAAGCGTAAGTATGGGAGTGATTTACAACCATCAAGTGGTGACGACAGACGCATCCAACTCCGGTTAGGGGGTGGTTGTTAAGTGACTCTGAAGCTGATGCTTAGTTCTCAAACCTCTCCGTAAGTCGGATTTATGTTTAGTTCCTAAACACTTGATTTGCAGTGTATTCACCTATAGACAAAGACTCTTTCACATGACAAATCGCAAAAATATTTTGGATCACTAAAGAAAAATAATTATGAACATATGATCTTCATGGCATTGTTTTCCATTGATTGTAACTGCATTTCGTTGCAGGATCCAGACACATAAATAAAACCATTGCCCATACAGTATAACCATTGCATCCCAGTGAACAAAAGAAGCATCCAATCTTGAAATGAGATTGGCCATGGAACCTGTTCACATTTTTGTGTTGAACTGTAATCTTTCAGCACCAATTTGTACATTTGATATGTGATCTTGATACATAGGGGAACTTAAAAAAACACACACACACACACACACACACACACACACACACACACACACAAAGGGAATGTTATTATGAAACGTTTGGCTCTGTGTGCAATGGGAACAATAGGCAACTTAATGTGAGCTGGTAAACATCCAAGCAGCTTATTCATAATTAGCTGGGACAGTGGGAACACAAAGGAGAAGAAAAAAACTGCTCTTTATCAGGCCCCTCCATCCATACAAATATCAGGTGACGGGAGTTGAGTCAATTGTAGCTATTGCATTATTAATATTGATTCAAAAAATATAGGTTGGATTTATAAGAAGCTCTACTGTATTTTTATCACGATCACATTCTTCTGATTCTGTCAAGACTAGAATGCCTGTGTAACGTGGAATAATTGTTCAACCGTACTAAACAAAAAAAGTGTTTAGATTTATTAATGAGACTGGATACCTGATTATAATGCTTGATGACTTTTTATCATGAAAATTAGAAAAGAGAGGGATTGATAAGTGTAAAGTGCCCTAAACATTTGCTCTAAACTTTAAAACTGTAGTTAACAAATACAATACAAAATGAAGGTTTTTACAAAATGTCGACCTGTTCCTATCCAATTTTAAATAACTTTAGCATAACAGAGGCAGAAGTGTTAAAGGGACTAGAATCTCTTAAAATAAACAAATCCCCTGGGCCGGATGAGATCCTCCCAATAGTACTCAAAGAAATGAAAGAAGTTATATACAACCAGTTAACCAAGATCATGCAACAGTCTCTTGACACAGGTGTTGTACTATAATAAGATCTAAAATGGAAAATTACCTATATGGTAACAATATCCTGGGAGACAGTCAGCATGGTTTTAGGAAAGGGAGATCGTGTCTAACTAGCCTGCTTGATTTTTTTGAGGATGCAACATTGACAATGGAAAATTGCAAAGCATACGACATGGTTTATTTAGATTTCCAGAAAGCTTTTGACAAATTCCTGCATAAAAGATTTATTCTCAAACTGAACACAGTAGGGATTCAAGGAAATGCATGCACATGGATTAGGGAGTGGTTAACATGTAGAAAACAGAAAGTACTGATTAGAGGAGAAACCTCAAAATGGAGCGAGGTAACCAGTGGTGTACCTCAGGGATCAGTATTAGGTCCTCTGCTATTCCTAATATACATTAATGATTTAGATTCTGGTATAGTAAGCAAACTTGTTAAATTTGCAGATGACACAAAAATAGGAGGAGTGGCAAACACTGTTGCAGCAGCAAAGGTCATTCAAAATGATCTAGACGGCATTCAAAACTGGGCAGACACATGGCAAATGACATTTAATAGAGAAAAGTGTAAAGTATTGCATTCAGGCAATAGAAATGTGCATTATAAATATCATATGGGAGATACTGAAATTGAAGAAGGGAACTATGAAAAAGACATGGGAGTTTATGTTGACTCAGAAATGTCTTCATCTTGACAATGTGGGGAAGCTAAAAAAAGGCCAACAAGATGCTTGGATATATTGTGAGAAGTGTTGAATTAAATCAAGGGAAGTAATGTTAAAACTTTACAATGCATTAGTAAGACCTCACCTAGAATATTGTGTTCAGTTCTGGTCACATTGTTTCAAAAAGGATATTGCTGCTCTAGAAAGAGTGCAAAGAAGAGCAACCAGAATTATCCCGGGTTTAAAAGGCATGTCATATGCAGACAGGCTAAAAGAATTGAATCTATTCAGTCTTGAACAAAGAAGACTACGCAGCGATCTGATTCAAACATTCAAAATCCTAAAAGGTATAGACAATGTCAACCCAGGGGACTTTTTTGACCTGAAAAAAGAAACAAGGACCAGGGGTCACAAATGGAGATTAGATAAAGGGGCATTCAGAACAGAAAATAGGAGGCACTTTTTTACACAGAGAATTGTGAAGGTCTGGAACCAACTCCCCAGTAATGTTGTTGAAGCTGACACACTGGGATCCTTCAAGAAGCTGCTTGATGAGATTCTGGGATCAATAAGCTACTAACAACCAAACGAGCAAGATAGGCTGAATGGCCTCCTCTCGTTTGTAAACTTTCTTATGAAGTGTCTTATGCAGTTATTAACACAGCCACAGTAATAAGTACACAAAACGCAGCCAAAGGTGACAATACATCAAATGATACAAGATACATTTTACACAACAGAATAATTTGTCATGTGTCTTTGGATTCCATTTAAACTGTCTATTATTAAACATGCCCGTGTCAAAGTATACAGGCAGTCAACCTAAGTATGAACAAGTATGAATAGTCTACCCTCCCGTGACCTGGGCCACTTCCTGTAGCCTAAAGGGAAAGGACCCCTTAACTATTCCCACTCTCAGTCTTGCCCATTCATCAGCAAACACCTCCCGGAGATGCCTTTCACTGGCTCGTAGCATTTACTTCAAGCTCTGTTTTCACTGCCCTAAATCCCTTGATTAAAATAATTCTGAATGTGCATATTCTTTCAATAATCTCCCTCTGCAAATGGGTCCATGCAGTTCTCAGGGAGAACTAGCAAGCCAGCTTGATGGTGCCCCAAAAAAACAATAGACTACTTGTACAAGACCTAATATAATTTCTCTTCCCGGGAACATGTTTATATATCAAAGTAGGTACTGCCTTGATGATGGAAACAATCACTGTTATCACCGTGTTCAATGGGAAGTGTGTACTCAAACAAATCACCTGAACACAGGAGCATTGGGCAGTGAAAACGCAGCTTGTGCTCAGTAGGGGTTATGGTGGTCTGACCAATGAGCATGCAACAGAAATTCTACTAATTCTGCAAACAGCTGACTCCTTCCTGCCAATTTCCCGGCACTTTGCTTCATCTTTCACTTAAATGCAGTATGTAATTGTATCCATTGTTTCTTCCTTGAGGTGCATTCCCTCAATCCCTTGGAGTTTATGCAGCCAGCTGACTTCACAGTAGGTGAGCCATGCACTAATTCTTGAAGGTCTCCATTGAACCTTGTCTTTCCCGTCATTTGAGTCTTGGCTCTTGCCTTTGGTATTGCTCTTCAGAACGATTTAGCTTTATTTATTGAACTGCTTTTGGCCTTTATGTACATTCCCAGTTGATTTGCCAATTGCAGATTAAATCAACATTGCTAATAATGCAGTTTATATCATTTAAAAATAAATGCTGTTACAAAACAATAAACTACTTGGACGATTCATTTCAGGACACATAATAGTGCCTATGTCATTTGATACTTGTTTTGTAACATTAAATGCAAATGGAATTATTATTATTATTATTATTATTATTATTATTATTATTATTATTATTATTATTATTATTATTATTATTGTTATTATTGTTGTTGTTGTTGTTGTATTGGTTATCTATTAAATAATTTATTAAGTGGCTCTGTAGGCATCTGTTTTGTATTGGTTAAGAATGTTAATGTCTTATATTTTTGAACTGTGGAAATAGTATATTGATTGTGCATTAAAAATGATTAATTTATACTGCCCACACATCTCAATGTAGATTTTGGCAAACTGAATGTTTTGGCGTTATACTTCAATCCTTCTTAATTTTAACCATGTCTATGTTTTTATATGACATAATCTTGGGTACTTCTTTAGATATGATTATTTTTATCCTGTCGAGTTAAATAAATAGTCACTGTACAGTAGCAATTTAGTATACTTATTAAAGTACTCATTCTCCTCTCATTTTTTCCTTAATTACTTAGTTACTTGTGTTATCTCAATGGCAATTAAGGTGGATGTAAACAGTCCCAAGTTTTTGTTTTAAATACCACACTCACTGACCACACCTCTACTGTTTCAACAAAAAATGCAGCTGTTTTTTACATGTAATAATTGTATTCTGAGTACAATTAAAAAAGACATTTGTCAAAACTTTGTCTAGTATAAAAATATAAAAGATGTTTTATTTTAATACAACAAAACAGGGACCAAGGTGATTCAAATTCTGCTCTCGCCAAGTTGACTATCTTGACTGGGGATCCACTGGGAGAACTGCATTGGCCATTGCTGGACTTGGGTTCGACCGGGGGGAAAGGGCTATTGGCTAGACTGGTAACAGAGGTTTTATGTTCATTTTCAGACTGGGTTGCAACATTGGCCATTGGTTAGGAAAACTTGGGTAAATTTGATCAAAACAATAAAATAATAAAAAAAGAGGTCATTGCAAGTCAATAGCAATGCATTTAAAGCTATGTCCAAGAGCTTAACTAGTCTGCTATCACATTTGATCAAGTGTTGCTTTGGATTTTAACAGTGAAAATGTTTCAAAGAAAAAAAATATCTATTTGAGGATTCAGCTTTTGTCTTCATAGTTTTGACAGTCACCATGTTAGTGAGAGAATGATAAACTGAGATCCACTGTAATATAATTAGAAAGCTTTTGGTTTCTTCATGTACTAAATAAAAATCTCTTTCACAAATTAGAATCAACCAGATGAAAATTAGAATAAACTAATTAGAAATACATAATTCCGGTATGTGAGGTCATTTCAGCATATATGTCTTGTTTTTGTATACATATGTTATTTGTACTAACCTTAAAAGAGTGCATTTACCTTGTTTCTGCTTTTTTACATGTACTAAATTCTTTGCCCAGTAAATCCATTGAAACAGGATGTTGCCATGTACCAGATTGATGTGATTGTCTCAGCTCACTGACCTTTGCTGTAAGACCCACTATAGACATCACAAACTCTCACATCAATTTACCACAATTGGATGTGGCATCTTGCAGCTAATTCAATTTCGAAAGAAATGCACCTGGCTCTGCCTTTTCCCTATAGATTGTCGAGGTAGCTCTGGGTCCTTACAGATGCCTTCTCTCTGCTCGGCTCGTGTGTCTTGCATGGTCTGGGCAGTATGTCTCCAAACACCAGAACAAAACCCATTAGTTGAACTTAATTGAATTATAGAATGTAAAGAGAATGTTAGTCTAAATGTAGAAAAATACGTTTAAGATGCATTGTGTGTGTGTGTGCCATTTTCTTTTGCTCTCATGATGTTTGGTAATGTAAAGTAAGCTGTCTGAAATTAAAAATACTAGAGATTTAAAAACATTAAGCAATTAGTTCAGCTAATTTATATGATGGGGAATCAGTGGCAAATGGATCCCGTCTGCTTTGTTTTTAGATAGAAAGGTCACAATGAGGGTTGATATACCAGTAATGTTCTTGACTGTTTGTTGTGTAACATGAAAAAACATTACCAGAACACACACCATTTTAAAAGGTACAGTGTATCTTTATGGGGAATTTGGAATATAAGACTCTGTCAAGCTAATAGCACCATACCACAGTAGAGAAACATTTCAGTAGGTGCGTTTACACTGGCACAAATATTCCAGATCGAGAGGATAAGAGGACGGATTCCTCTCAAATATTGAGTTCGTACTGGACTAAGAGGATGGATTCCGGTCACTTTCTTTCAGTGTAAACGCGCTGAGAACGTATTCTGAAAAGATTGCAGAGAATACCCACGCTAACCAGCAACGTCATCACAGTGCTGCCTTTTCATTTAAGCATTGGAATTGAAAGCGGGAACACAAGCAAATTTAAACTCCAACTCGTAACATCCAAGAAAGTGTAACACATTTCTATATTTGTTAGATTAAGTATTGATAATATGTTTGAGGTCAGCTGCTTACACTGGAGATATTTTCAGATGATGGCGCTCGTTTCTGTCTACAGCAGGGCATCAGCTTCTTTATTTTTTTCTTTCCCCTTCAAAGTCCGCATGCTCAGAGTCTGCTCCTGTGAGAAGTACCCCCGCTGTTTCTGTTTGAATTGAGGTTGAATTGTGTGGGGATTATTATCGGTCACATTGCTTATGATTCACTTGTCTTCACCCATTAACAACACGTCCTGTGAATTCTTGCAAGAGCACATGTAGTCTGGATCAGCAGGTACCTGTACACCACAGGGGTGAGATCACTAGACGAAAAGCCGGTAGAAAACCCAGCAACTTGCTTTAATTTGTAAGATGCCAACAGCCATCCATAATATAAAATGAGCTTTGACCAGCATTTCAAGGTATTGCTCTTGGTCATGATAGTAATTTATCAGTTGATCTAAGAAATTCCACAGTAATGAGTAGAACTGGCAGCTGGCCAGCTGGTCTAAAGAATTGCATTGGAAAGTCTTGTTCCAACACTGTTACTGCACACGTAACTTCAGGGGTGGAATAATGTAAATATCAACAATAAACAAAGTTGGCCTTTCAGTAGAGAGGTCCATTCATGCCAGGCCGTCACAAAGTGCTGAACATCAAAGACTAACCATAGGACTACATTTTACTTACAGCACCATTATCTTTATAGTGGCTTTTAAAAAGTACCAGATAACAGTGTCTTCACCTTCATGCTAACACACTGGCAGTGTCTTCACCTTCATGCTAACACACCGGCAGTGTCTTCACCTTCATGCTAACACACCGGCAGTGTCTTCACCTTCATGCTAACACACCGGCAGTGTCTTCACCTTCATGCTAACACACCGGCAGTGTCTTCACCTTCATGCTAACACACCGGCAGTGTCTTCACCTTCATGCTAACACACCGGCAGTGTCTTCACCTTCATGCTAACACACCGGCAGTGTCTTCACCTTCATGCTAACACACCGGCAGTGTCTTCACCTTCATGCTAACACACCGGCAGTGTCTTCACCTTCATGCTAACACACCGGCAGTGTCTTCACCTTCATGCTAACACACCGGCAGTGTCTTCACCTTCATGCTAACACACCGGCAGTGTCTTCACCTTCATGCTAACACACCGGCAGTGTCTTCACCTTCATGCTAACACACCGGCAGTGTCTTCACCTTCATGCTAACACACCGGCAGTGTCTTCACATTCATGCTAACACACTGGCAGTGTCTTCACCTTCATGCTAACACACCGGCAGTGTCTTCACATTCATGCTAACACACTGGCAGTGTCTTCACCTTCATGCTAACACACTGGCAGTGTCTTCACATTCATGCTAACACACTGGCAGTGTCTTCACCTTCATGCGAACACACCAGGAGTGTCTTCACCTTCATTCAGAACTTATATAGGCAACAATTTTATATAAAGTGTTTAGCACCCTGTACTTCAATGGCTTTGTCTTGCATTTAACTTATTTATCCCATCACTCTGCCAGTTCATACTGTAATACTGCTTATACAATCATATGTTACTGTCTTGACCACAGTATATTATTTTGCCGAATGAATGCGCTGAACCTCGTGAACAATAATAAATTGATCTCGGAACATGAAATGTAGCACATTGAACAACATCCTTATCTAAGGTCATGAACATTCTAAAGAGATCATATGTTAGAACAGATGGATGTGTATATATGTGTGTGTATATACAGTACTGTGCAAAAGTTTTAGGCAGGTGTGAAAAAATGCTGTAAAGTAAGAATGCTTTCAAAAATAGACATGTTAATAGATTATATTTATCAATTAACTAAATGCAAAGTGAGTGAACAGAAGAAAAATCTAAATCAAATCCATATTTGGTGTGACCACCCTTTGCCTTCAAAACAGCATCAATTCTTCTAGGTACACTTGCACAAAGTCAGGGATTTTGTAGGCATATAGTCAGGTGTATGATTAAACAATTATACCAAACAGGTGCTAATGATCATCAATTCAATATGTAGGTTGAAACACAATCATTAACTGAAACAGAAACAGCTGTGTAGGAGGAATAAAACTGGGTGAGGAATAGCCAAACTCAGCTAACAAGGTGAGGTTGCTGAAGACAGTTTACTGTCAAAAGTCATACACCATGGCAAGACTGAGCACAGCAACAAGACACAAGGTAGTTATACTGCATCAGCAAGGTCTCTCCCAGGCAGAAATTTCAAGGCAGACAGGGGTTTCCAGATGTGCTGTCCAAGCTCTTTTGAAGAAGCACAAAGAAACGGGCAATGTTGAAGACCGTAGACGCAGTGGTCGGCCAAGGAAACTTACTGCAGCAGATGAAAGACACATCATGCTTACTTCCCTTCGCAATCGGAAGATGTCCAGCAGTGCCATCAGCTCAGAACTGGCAGAAAACAGTGGGACCCTGGTACACCCATCTACTGTCGGAGAAGTCTGGTCAGAAGTGGCCTTCATGGAAGACTTGCGGCCAAAAGCCATACCTCCGACGTGGAAACAAGGCCAAGCGACTCAACTATGCACGAAAACACAGGAACTGGGGTGCAGAAAAATGGCAGCAGGTGCTCTGGACTGATGAGTCAAAATTTGAAATATTTGGCTGTAGCAGAAGGCAGTTTGTTCGCCGAAGGGCTGGAGAGCGTACACGAATGAGTGTCTGCAGGCAAAAGTGAAGCATGGTGGAGGTTCCTTGCAAGTTTGGGGCTGCATTTCTGCAAATGGAGTTGGGGATTTGGTCAGAATTAATGGTCTCCTTAATGCTGAGAAGTACAGGCAGATACTTATCCATCATGCAATACCATCAGGGAGGCATCTGATTGGCCCCAAATTTATTCTGCAGCATGACAACGACCTCAAACATACAGCGAAAGTCATTAAGAACTATCTTTAGCGTAAAGAAGAACAAGGAGTCCTGGAAGTGATGGTATGGCCCCCACAGAGCCCTGATCTCAACGTCATTGAGTCTGTCTGGGATTACATGAAGAGAGAGCAGCAACTGAGGCTGCCTAAATCCACAGAAGAACTGTGGTTAGTTCTCCAAGATGTTTGGGCCAACCTACCTGCCGGGTTCCTTCAAAAACTGTGTGCAAGTGTACCTAGAAGAATTGATGCTGGATGCTGTTTTGAAGGCAAAGGGTGGTCACACCAAATATGGATTTGATTTAGATTTTTCTTCTGTTCACTCACTTTGCATTTAGTTAATTGATAAATATAATCTATTAACATGTCTATTTTTGAAAGCATTCTTACTTTACAGCATTTTTTCACACCTGCCTAAAACTTTTGCACAGTACTGTATATATATATATATATATATATATATATATATATATATATATATATATATATATATATATATATATATATATATATATATATATATTGTAACACTGCAGGGAGGGGGTTAATAGCCTCCCTGCATAAAACATGTGCAAATGCACATTGGTGATTGTAACAGGGAGAGATCTGGACTGGCCGTCTGACGCATGCACGATGCTGCAGGAAGGGGGCGGCAGTCCCGTGGGGTCGGCCTGCCAGTCATGGCGGTGACACGGAGAGGTGGGGAAGAGGGTGTGTGCGCTTTCCCCCTCTCTGAGTGGCTGGGAGGCGGGCTTTAATGGGATTGTTTACCCCATAAATTAATACTCTGCTGTTTCCTCAGATCTGCCCTTTTAAAAGGCGTGCGGGAAGTACGGGAGCTCGGGTCGAGCTGAGAACAGCGGGACGAGAGAGAACCGGGACAAAAAAGAAAACGGGAAAAAAGATAAAGAAAGGAAACTTAACAGTAGTGGGGAAC
The DNA here is from genome assembly GCA_030684275.1 of Acipenser oxyrinchus oxyrinchus. Lineage (NCBI taxonomy): Eukaryota > Metazoa > Chordata > Actinopteri > Acipenseriformes > Acipenseridae > Acipenser > Acipenser oxyrinchus. Next base: position 102,209,470 of record CM060248.1, on the reverse strand, counting down.
CCGTGGGCAGACCCCTGTGTAGTGTGTGGGTAGACTGAGGAGGCGGTCAGAGTAGGGCGGAGACCGGGCGTCTTGACTAGCGACGGCTGGGGTAACGCTGCGAAGTGCAGCACCTTTATTTTGTAGTTTTGTTACTGTGTTTTATTTTCCTTTTTACTTTCGCCTTTGGTTCGTGAATTATTGTTTGAGCACTTGTAAGTGCGCCCGCACTTGTTCTGTACCGCATCGGTATGTCCGTGGTTCTGTTTTTACAATAGTTGGTAAGCAGACCACGGTGAATTCAGCCCTCTGCGGGCTGAAAGAAAGAAATACACCCAGCACAATAAAACTGGGCACCTGTGCGGTGCTTCAAGTACACCTTCTGTCTCTTGTGTGTCAGTGAATCACCCACTACCCTCTCACAGTGATATAATTGCTTTGTTTAATTATATTTGTTAATTGTTTTATTATTTAATTATCCCCTGCACCTGGTGATCATTGTAAATCAGAGCCAGGTGCAGGGTATTTACAGAGTACAGTCCCTGACTGACCATCGGGCAGCTAAGCAGCTTACCGATACAAACTACAACACACAGCTGTTATTGAGAAACACAGTATACACAGTACTTACTTTACATCCCTGTCTGGCAGCAGCGCACACAGCTTTCTGCTCCCTCCAACTCAGCAGCCCAGAACAGACTGGCTGCTCTCTCTAAATACCCTGCACCTGGCTCTGATTTACAATGATCACCAGATGCAGGGGATAAAATAATTAAATAATAAAACAATTAACAAATATAATTAAACAAAACAATTATATCACCAATGTGCATTTGCACATGTTTTATGCAGGGAGGATATTACAATATATATATATATATATATATATATATATATATATATATATATATATTGGTATATATAGTTATCTGTGTTTGGCAGTATGTAATCCCATTGTTATATATATATATATATATATATATATATATATATATATATATATATATATATATATATATATATATATACTCCTTGGTATTATATTGTCTGTTTTGTTCCAGCACAATTAACATGGTAATCTACAGCCCGGTGTTCCATATCATATCAGAAGTGTTGACCTATGTAGCGCGTGCATGTACTGTATTAGCGTATCCTATCACCGGTGTTGCGCTGAAGAGGTCACTTCTCATCATACTTCCTGTTCTGAAGCATGGCGGTTCTATAGACTGACCAGCACCAGCAGGACAATGACTTCTCGTGTACACACTTTATCCTTGATCTTCACAAAACAGGCGAACCTGCAATTGCAAAGTGAAACCAGACTGTTGAAACACCATACACTGGGATTCTAAGTGCGGAGCCCTGCTCCTGCTCCTGACCCTGCTGTGTGTCTATTCTAAGTCAAAAAGCTTTTAGGGCAAGTACACTCTGAAAGACTGATGGTGGGGAAATGGAAGAGCAGGTGGTTCAAAAGTAAATGCACCGTTTAGTGTGCTGCGAGGAATGTAATTTAATAATTATGAAAAGCAACTTAGAAGAAAGCAAAGCTTTCGAATTCTAATCTTCTTCTGTAATATGCAAGCTGGTGAGTGAGTGAGACAGCAGGTACAGTTTCAAGTTTTATGGATGTTTTTTGGACAGACACACATGCTGATGCAAGAAAAGTAGCTGGCTGTTTGTTAGAGAGGAAGTACATTTATTGTAAAAGAAAAATACTTTTATTATGTTTTAAAATATATATTATTAAGATCTGGAAGATTATTTAGTTATTTATTTGTTTATTTTTTTTAACTCTCGAGGGATGGTACTGGTAAGTCCAAAAGTCTGAACTTACTACAACTGACAGGTATACAGCATGTACAAAAAGCAGAATTGAAATACTGGAAGTGATATTAAGTGTCACAAGACTTTTGTGAGTAAACTAAAAGTGATTAATAATAATAATAATAATAATAATAATAATAATAATAATAATAATAATAATAATAATAATAATAATAATAATAATAATAATAATAATAATAATAATAATAATAATAAAGTATTCTACTACATCCATTTATAAAACACAGCTGTTATCCATTGTATAGGTATTCTGCTAACGAAAGTTGTTTAGAGTTGAAGTTACATGTTTTATTACTGCAGTACAGGTGGATTCGTGTTTGGACTGCAGGGTCCCTCAGTCATGTTCAGTAGTACATCATCATTCACTGTAATTAGTTCATTTCTCCATTCTTTGAAAGTTTTGCCTTTTGTGCATTATACTTACCTGAAAGACCTGGCTGACAGCCTAGTTGGTTTGTAATCTTTCCTCTTACTCTCTGAGCCAACAGGAAGTGCTCATGCCACCACGTACAGTGGTAGGGAGCTATTAATTCCATGACTTTGAGATATGTTTTAGCTCAGGAAACAGATTGCAAATTAAAAAAGGTGTTTTTGTTTTGTAGATAACATTTTACATGAAGCATCAATAGATCTGAAAATTAGACTGTTTAGTTAAAAAAAAACAAAAATGTTTTACAGAAATATTACCATTATCATAATCTTAAAGTCCCAGCAGTGCCTGTAAACATGGGGGGTTGTATTTGTCTGTGAAATATAATGCATACCTAATTACAGTATATATTGTATCTTTTTTATTGCTATATAAGTCTGTAATACAGCAAAAGGTTTTGTGATTTGCTATAATTTACATCAATTTAGTAAACTCACTTACAAATTCTACCACTATCTAAAAACCTGGATGTTTTATTTGAGACAAATCATTCTGTGGTATATTTCTCTATTTTTAACTGACTAAAATACTTTAGCCATATTTGTTTTTCATTCTTCCCAGGGTCTTCTTCATATTTGTATCTTATTACTTTTCCTCTACAAGATTTATTGATAGTTTCTAACAAAAATAGGATTTCAGTATATTCTACAGAACAAAATTCAATATTGCAGCCACCAATTCAATTGTTTTTATCAGAGTGGAGAACAATAAAGAACCAAAAGACTTCATCCCAGACTTGCACCATGAATGTGATGTTAAAGGAGGGCTGATGCAATCAGAGAAAGCAATAGATATTAATTAAATACCAGGATGGTTTTTTTCCTGCTTGTTTTAAAATAATACCATTATGTACTTTGTGATATGTTGACTGCACGTAAAAGGCTATTATTTAACTTTATTAACAAGGCAGACGTATTGAGCTGCTCAATGACTGTTTAAAAGAGATACCTGGTTTATAAACCAACTACATCTGTTAATTGGGGTCATTATTTAGCATGTTGGTCCTGGAATGTTGTCGATTAAATTTGTGCTGACAGCAGTGGTGATGGTTCATGTCCTTAGATGAGGTCCACAATGCTACCAAGATCCCCTACCACTCCAGTCTAATTGACCACAGCAATGGTGATGGTTCAAACCCAAACATATCCTTAGATGAGGTCCACAATGATACCAAGATCCCCTACCACTCCAGTCTAATCGACTACAGCAATGGTGATGGTTCAAACCCAAACATGTCCTTAGATGAGGTCCACAATGATACCAAGATCCCCTACTACTCCAGTCTAATCGACCACCGCAATGGTGATGGTTCAAACCCAAACATGTCCTTAGATGTGGTCCACAGGTCCATTAATCGCCCTGAATGTGTGCTCTTTTTTGTAAAATAAGTATTTACTTCAAACGTATTGTATTCACCAGAGACTGTATGTAATTGGATCTCTGCAATTAAACAAAAACTTAGCATTCCTGGCGATTTGTCCTTATAGTTTTTTCAATTGCCCCTCTAACTCCAGCTGAAATTCAAAAAAACACACATCATCTTCATCATCATAATAATAATAATAATAATAATAATAATAATAATAATAATAATAATAATAATAATAATAATCGTTACAATAGTTACAACACCAACACTACCGCCACCACCATCTCCATCACCGACAACGACAACAGCAACAAAAAAACTCTATGAACAAAATAAATGTGGGTAAAATAAATAATAATTACATATATTTATGTGCTAAAGGAAACATTTTACAGTGGCAAATTTCATTAAAAGCTTGTGTGTATTCCATTGCACAACACCACTGTTTTTTGTAGTTACAGTCACAACTGTAGAAGGAAATTATTGCATCATTATTCTCAGGATGGCCACAGTTAATCCTATGCTTCTATGTTGCACTATCCTGTTGATTCGCATCCATTCATTCTTTACTTGTTCAGAATTATTTCTTGCAAGATAATTGCATTTTCCTTCAACCCACATTTACAGCACCAGCATTATTGTTCTTTTTATGTTTGCATCCTCCTTTCATCAAATCGAGGTTCATGCATTTGATAAAAAAAGAAAAACAACATTGAGATGCAGTATGAAGAGCTCTCCTGTAATGGATTGCTGGTTCATTTTGTTTAAATAAATGCCTTAGTCCTCTTGTGTATTACTAGCTTGTTGTGTTTCCTGATGTTGCTGTTGTCATTTCTGTTGTTGTTATTTTAATGAATAGTATTATTCCTATTTGTGTAGCTCTACGTCATCAATAGGGTTTTGAAATTAGTGCAGACTTTTGCCCCCAAATAACAGGGCACTTTCCACTGAAAATGATAAACAACATTACCAACTAAAAAAGAGAAATAATCGGATTTCTGGGAGGAGCGCGGCCAGTGAACGATGTGTACTTTTATAAGGATGGACAATAAAAAGCAAAATAATAACTCCCAACTTTGATTGTTTCAATATATTCTGCGATACAGAGGGCTGCGTGCAAGATGCATTGGGAATGGGGCAGGAAGGTTAAGTAGAAGAGAAGGCACAATACTTCAGATTGGCAGCAGACTGCAGCAAGAATAATCTAATCAAAACTAAATTCAATTACCCAGTCCCAGGGCAGGCTTCGGAGGCTGCTGCACTGAATGGTAGCCAAGCTCCTCCTAGACATTTTCCCCAGTCAAACTCGCAAGATGAATGCAGATGAAATTTGAAATATGAAAATCTCAAATAATTTATGGAAGTTGTCAGGAAACTGGCCTGCTGGTGGGGTAATTTCCTGGGAGACAAGGCTGCCTCGCTCATTGCTTCCAGTCTCGTGGCGAACCCCCAGTCCTCTCAGAGATGATCAACCCCTTTAAAATGGCCTCACAAACAAATTACAGCTCATTACAAACAGCCTTGCACCATGCCACTATGTCAGAGGATTTTTTTTTTTTTTTTTGCACAAATCTGCTTGGAATTCTAGTATTTATTCGAGCATCCATTATCAAATCTGAAAATTGAATTAGCCCACAATTATTCTCTGGGCAGGCGGGTGTTTTTGTATGTGTAATAGATTGTGCATGTTTTTGTTTTTTTTTCTGTGACAACAAAAAAAGACTCCTATTTAAATTCTATAGGTAAAGTGAGATGACACGCAATGAGAATACATTGTGCATTATCCTTTAATAATGGATTGACTGCTTCTATTTTTAGAACTCTGCTCTAAAGGATTCCAGTGCCCCCTGGTTGAATGTGATTTTTTTTTGTTTATCATATTATAGTTTACATTCCCTTTGCATAGCTGTTGCTGGAAATCAGTGTATTTGCAATTCTTGAGCAGTTAGATGACCTTAAAGACTAAGAGCGGGGTTCCGAAAATATAACGTTACACATCCCCACGTGTTTCTACAACTGTTTAAATAACCTAACTGTATTATTTCTTTTCATTGTTAACATCCTGACAACTTTAACACTTATAAGGTAAAGTCTGTTTCAAATCTCTTAAAATGTCTGCTCTAGTGCACTGATAGTGGAAGGATTATTGCCCACATTGTCAAACAGGTAACACAGCGATAACAATGTGGTATGGAAAAGGAAAGCTAGAGCACTTGTTGTTATGTTTTGACTTGTGTGACACTGTATTTAAACAGTTGTAGCTGCACGTGGGGACGCGTGACGTTATATTTTTCTGAAACCTGCTTCTTGCACTTTAAATGGTACAGATCTTAAAAAATTAATTTTAAAGATCCTTCACTTATGTTCTACACTTTAGTCACCAAGTTCATTTGGTGTGAAGTAATTGATACTTTGGTATTGAATGTTTCGCCAAAGGAGTCCATTTCTGTATTTACAAATTGAGATGAAGCATTTAGACCCCCTAGTCTGCTGGTTTTTCTATAGGTTAATGTTTGTTTCCATGTGTGAATTACCATCCACAACAACAGCAGCATCAACAAAAACAGGTTTTAAAAAACACCTTCTTATCCACTATATTGAGAATTTATGTTTATATATATATATATATATATATATATATATATATATATATATATATATATATATATATATATATATATATATATATATATATATATATATATATATATATATATATATATATATATATATATATAGTTAAAATTCTTTATATGTCATTTTGTGCGTTTCAGAATTGGTTTTAAAAGTTTGTCACAAAAAAGTTTTTTTAATAGTTTGTATTTTCGTTTTATATATTGAGACTGGACCTCACCGAATGTGGTTCTGGAATTATTTATGACACTATAAGTAGGCTACTGCATACCTGTTGTGGTCAGGTGCATGATTGAAATGTGATTTTATTAACAAAAACACTATCTGTGATTTCTAACATATTACGTTTTTAAATATATTAATACAATGCATATAAATTAATATATAAATCACCGTAACCCACGCGTCACTGTTTAAAATGTACAGAGTTCCAAACATTCGTAAGCTGCCTTGTAACCGCTGTGCGTTCTGATTTAATTACGCATTTCGTTTGTCTTGTTCAAATCCACGTGAGTAAGAAACATGGTCATGTTTTTTTCCGTAAATGCTTGTATGGAATGGTAAACGAAAGTCTGCCACATTGCAATAATCATTTCTTTGCCAAATACTGTTTTATAAAGACATTACATAGGGCAGGGCTTTTGTTCCCTTTCAAGTCGAAGACGACGACCAACATTAAGTATGGGACATTCCCTGCCCTAGAGGTAGGTCATACTGAGCTCTCCATATCAGAGCTGCGGAAGGCCCCTTCCTGTGATGACGCACTCGGTCCCGCCTACCGAGGGTATAAAACCGTCACTCACCGGAAGATCTCCCTCTTTTTCCGCCAAACCCATGAGGGCGACCAGAGCGACCTCATGGTTGGTGGTCGTCTTCTCTTTCAGGGAACCAGGGTTACGGTAAGTAACCTAACATTCCCTTTCAAGTCGAAGACGACCACTAACATTAAGTATGGGATAATGTATACCAGAGCCGTTAAGGTAGGACCTCTGTGTCTAGAACTGAGTGTGTTGATAGGAAGAGCCCTCGAGTCGATTCGGATCTGTTGTAGTTCCTAGCATTCATGCTGAAAGCTGGCTTGCCGCTTTCCTGGAATCAAGGACTCTTGAAAAAGACCGAGTTTTTGTCTTTCTGTCTTTCAGCGGCCCCCTTGGTGGGCCGCTCTCTCTTTGCTGTCTGTTATATGTGAGCGGCTGTCTGTGCTGTGAGTTGTCTTTCCCTATAAAGAGCTACACAAGTATCCTCCTCGGGGCTAGGCCTGCCATATCCCCGCTGTCGAGTGACCCAGCCGCGCTCCCTTCCTCGGGGCTAGGTACTGCGTATCCCCGCTGTCGAGTGACCCAGCCGCGCTCCCATCCTTGGGGCTAGGTACTACCGTATCCCCGTCCGAGCGGAGTTGCCGGCCGAACCTGACCGCTGCGGTGTGTTGGTTCATGTGCGTTCGGTGTGCTCTCTCTCCTTTTCTTCCTTCTTATAAACTGTAATTTTTGCTTGACAAAAACTTCACCCACCGCGGCCGGCCTCTGTCCCCCTGGTACCGCGCGCGCTGACCAGGTGTGTGTGTTGACCACGCGATCTGGAGTACGCACTGCGTAGCGTCCTCTCGGTGCTGCGGTACGCGGCGCCGCATAGCCTGATTCTCTTGGCACAGGCTGCGTATTATCAACGCCAGCGTAGGAGCTTAACGCCACGGTACTTGGTCCCAGTGCGCGGTGTATGCAGAACAATATTTTCCGTTGCTCCTTCCCAAAAGTTACGCACAGAGCGCAGAGTACGCAGATACGCTCCTGCTGCGCAAGGCGTCTGGAACATTCGAGGACGAGCAGTGCTGTGCAGGTTGCTCTCATTGCGTAGGCACTGCACTGCTAGCGCATACCTCGTGGTGCTGCATGGTACAGAGCAGGCCTAGTCTGTTGCGCATCAGTTCCTAAAAAAAGGGGAACTATGCTAAATAAGAACAGACCCATGCTGGGGTTCCATGTCTGTACGGCTTGTAACGCCAGTATCCCACAAGAGGATAACCATACCCTCTGTGTGCAGTGCTTGGGTGTCCCGCATGCCACCATGGCCCTCGAGAGGGATGTGGCTTGCAGCATCTGCGAGGCTTTTCAGCCTAGGGTCAAAGAGGCTCATCTGGAGAGAGCCAGAAAGGAGAGCTCCGCGTCCTACACGGCGCGGCCTTTGGGTCCCCGATGGCCGCCCCTGGACTCCCTGCCTGACATCCCGAGTGCGCGCGTAACCGCTCCCCATCTCCAGCCGCAATGCGGGTAAAACGCTCAAGAAGGCAAGGGATATTATGGACCTGAAGGCCCAGATGGCCCAGGTCCTGGAGCTAATGTCCAAACAGGCCACAGCATGGCCCCTGCCCAGGCTCCGCTGCAGCCCCAAGCACCATATCCCCCTCCCAGGGGGCGCAAGGAGGGTGGGAAGGCTCGCCCCAACTGGCACAGGAGGACGCGCTGTCCATAGCCGCCTCCGGTGATGCAGCTACATTCTCCTCTGATATGCAGGTGAGGGACACCCTTACAGAGGAGGAACCCAGCTCTGAGTGTGTGTCGGAAGCCAATTCCACCCCGTTGCCTAGCTCGGTCTCGGCTCTTATGGAATGTGCTGCCGCGTTCCTGCAGGTTCCCTGGACCTAAGGCATCGCCTTCAGAGTAACAGAGCCCAACCAGCAGGTAAAGGAAACGCAGGCCGTGGTCGATCCACGTACCAGCGTCTCAGGGGTCGTCCTCAGGGCCAGCACATTACGTGCTCACCCCAAACTGCTCAGCCCCAGCCCCAGCAGCCCCAGCAGGGCCCCTGAAGGCTGGCGGCCTCAGACCCCCTTTTCGGCACAACAGCTGCAATACTGGCGCACTTGCACCACGGATACCTGGGTGGTTGCTACCGTGCAAACCGGCTATGCACTTCAGTTTCACTCGGGACCTCCCTTTCGGGGTGTTATAAACACCTCCGTAACAGACCCCTTGCAAGCCTTGGTACTTCAAGAAGAAGTGGCCGCCTTGCTGCACAAGCAGGCCATTCGTTGAGTAGACCCCGTCTCCCAGGAGGAGGGGTACTACTCTAGTAGAGGATATACTCTAGGGGTACTACTCTAGGAGGCTGTGTGGTCCAGTGGTTAAAGAAAAGGGCTTGTAACCAGGAGGTCCCCGGTTCAAATCCCAACTCCGCCACTGACTCATTGTGTAACCTTGAGCAAGTCACTTAACCTCCTTGTGCTCCGTCTTTTGGGTGAGACGTTGTTGTAAGTGACTCTGCAGCTGATGCATAGTTCACACACTCTAGTCTGCTAAATAAACAAATAATAATAATCCTAACACACGACAACCAATTGCATTTCTCAATCATTCTCCTTTACCGTCAGTTTGCATAGGAACAGCTAATGTTGACTCGTAGCTTATTGATCCCAGAATCTCATCAAGCAGCTTCTTGAAGGATCCCAGGGTGTCAGCTTCAACAACATTCCTGGGGAGTTGGTTCCAGACCCTCACAATTCTTTGTGTAAAAAAGTGCCTCCTATTTTCTGTTCTGAATGCCCCTTTATCTAATCTCCATTTGTGACCCCTGGTCCTTGTTTCTTTTCAGGTCAAAAAGTCCCTGGGTTGACATTGTCTATACCTTTTAGGATTTTGAATGTTTGAATAAGATCACCGCGTAGTCTTCTTTGTTCAAGACTGAATAGATTCAATTCTTTTAGCCTGTCTGCATACGACATGCCTTTTAAACCCGGGATAATTCTGGTTGCTCTTCTTTGCACTCTTTCTAGAGCAGCAATATCCTTTTTGTAACGAGGTGACCAGAACTGAACACAATATTCTAGGTGAGGTCTTACTAATGCATTGTAGAGTTTTAACATTACTTCCCTTGATGTAAATTCAACACTTCTCACAATATATCCAAGCATCTTGTTAGCCTTTTTATAGCTTCCCACATTGTCTAGATGAAGACATTTCTGAGTCAACATAAACTCCTAGGTCTTTTCATAGTTCCTTCTTCAATTTCACTATCTCCCATGTGATATTTATAATGCACATTTTTATTGCCCGCATGCAATACTTTACACTTTTCTCTATTAAATTTCATTTGCCATGTGTCTGCCCAATTCTGAATGCTGTCTAGATCATTTTGAATGACCTTTGCTGCTGCAACAGTGTTTGCCACTCCTCCTATTTTTGTGTCGTCTGCAAATTTAACAAGTTTGCTTACTATACCAGAATCTAAATCATTAATGTAGATTAGGAATAGCAGAGAACCTAATACTGATCCCTGTGGTACTCCACTGGTTTCCTCGCTCCATTTTGAGGTTTCTCCTCTAATCAGTACTTTCTGTTTTCTACCTGTTAACCACTCCCTAATCCATGTGCGTGCATTTCCTTGAATCCCTACTGCGTTCAGTTTGAGAATTAATCTTTTATGCGGGACTTTGTCAAAAGCTTTCTGGAAATCTAAATAAACCATGTCGTATGCTTTGCAGTTATCCATTTTCAATGTTGCATCCTCAAAAAAGTCAAGTAGGTTAGTGCAATGCACCACGTATTTGGGGCTCCAGCTGGACTCCAATGCAATGCGTGTTTACCTGTCGGACGACAGGATAGCAGCTATTCAAGATTGCCTCTCCCTGTTTCTACAGGGGTCAAAGGTAAACCTCAGGTTGTGCCAGAAACTACTGGGTCTGATGGCCGCAGCCACAGTCGCGATCCATCTGGGTCTGCTTTGCATGCGCCCGCTGCAAGCGTGGCTCAATGCGTTTCATCTCAATGCCAAACTTGACAAACACCGCAGGTTGACTGTATCTCGCACATGCTCAGCGGCCCTACGCTGGTGGAGGGTTCCCTCTCACCTGCGCAAAGGGGTGCAAATGGGAGTAATATCGAATCGCCAAGTTGTGACAACAGATGCCTCCAGCCAGGGCTGGGGAGCAGTCTGGCAGGGCAGGGGAGTCAGCGGATCTTGGCCGTACCGCTGGGCACCCCTGCACGTGAACATGCTGGAATTGCGGGCGGTGTTCCTGGCTCTCCAGGACTTTCTTCCAGTGCTGAGCGGTGCACATGTGCTGATCCGAACGGACAGCACAACAGTAGTGGCGTATATCAACCACCAAGGAGGCCTTCGGTCTCCGGGGTTACATCGCATAGCCTTCAGGCTATTAGTATGGGCCCAAGCCAACCTGCTGTCCCTGCGGTCGACGCACATTCCGGGAGTGGTGAACTTGGCAGCAGATCTCCTCTCCAGGAGAGGTCTGCATCCGTCAGAGTGGCGTCTCCACGCCGATGGTGGAGCGCATTTGGGAACGGTTCGGGAAGGCGCAGGTCGATCTGTTCGTTTCGGCGGAGACGACACATTGCCCCCTATGGTACACCCTCCATCTCTCTGGCGGTTCACTAGGCATAGACGCCCTAGCGCACGTTTGGCCAAAAGCGCTTTTGTGCGCTTTCCTCCTATACCGTTGCTCCCGGCTTTCCTAGAAAGTCCGGTCAGAGAGCGTCAGTTCTTCTAGTGGCCCCAGGTGGCCCAGGAGGATATGGTTTGCGACCCTGTGCCAGCTGCTGGACGGCCAGCCTTGGGAGATCCCGCCGCCTGGATCTCCTCACTCAGGCACAGGGCTCCCTTTGGCACCCGGATCCGGGCAGGTTCCAGTTGTGGGTCTGGCCCTGAAAGGGACCGCTGGCTAGCCCTGGGGCTGTTGGGCCTTGATTGTGAGCACTATGCAGAATGCTAGGGCAGAATCCACTAGGTCAGTTTATACCTACAAGTGGAAGTGTTTTCAAGCCTGGTGTCTAGCTAGGAGCCATGACCCGTTACTTGCCCGATGCCAGTTATATTGCAGTTCCTGCAGGAACTGTTTGATGCTGGAAGGTCTCCTTCCATGCTGAAAGTGTATCTGGCAGCTATATCTGCTTGTCATGCCCGTAGATTCTAGGTCTCCGGTGCGCGTTTTGGCTACGCTTTCTTAAAGGCGCACAGCGATTACATCCTCCTAGGAGGACTGTTCTTCCTGAGTGGAGCCTTAACATTGTACTGGAGGCTTTTACAAAGGCCCCGTTTGAGCCTTTAGACTCCATAAAGCTGAAGTATCTGTCTATGAAGACAGCCTTCCTTTTGGCTATCACCTCTGCTAAGCGGATCAGTGAGCTGCAGGCGCTGTCTGTGCACAGCTCCTGCATGCGTGTGTGGGAGGATGGAAGCAGAGTTTCGCTGCGCACCAACCCTGCTTTCCTCCCCAAGGTGATCACAGCTTTTCATGTTAACCAATCTGTGGAACTGGAGTCTTTTCACCCGCCTCCGTTTACTTCACAGGAGGATGAGAAACTAAATTTCCTCTGCCCAGTGCGGGCATTGAGGTTTTATGTACTTAAGACGAAAGCTTTGCGTAAATCGGATCAGCTTTTTGTTTGTTATGGTACACAGACCTTGGGACAGCCCCTCTCTAAGCAGCATCTGTCGCACTGGATTGCAGACACGGTGTCGACTGCATATGATGGTGCTGGGTTACCCCCACCACTAGAGGGCTGGCTACATCGTGGGCCCTTTTTAAGGGCGTTTCGATGTCTGAGATTTGTGCTGTGGCTAGCTGGGCTACGCCGCATACTTTCACCAGATTCTACCGCGTTAATGTGGTAGATCCTGCTGTGCCATCTGTGGGCACAAGGGTCCTTGAGGGTGTAAGTTCACACCGCTAACCTCTAGGTTAAACAGCGCTTGTGCGTCCCTCATATGCTGCCGTTCCTTCTCCCTCGTGACAGCTCTGGTATACATTATCCCATACTTAATGTTAGTGGTCGTCTTCGACTTGAAAGGAGCGTTAGGTTACCCGTAACCCTGGTTCCCTGAAGAGAGACGACCACCAACTCATGAGGTCACTCTGGTCGCCCTCACGGGTTCGGCGGAAAAGAGGAGATCTTCGGTGAGTGACAGTTTTATACCCTCGGTAGGCGGGACCGAGTGCGTCATCACAGGAAGGGGCATTCGGCAGCTCTGATATAGAGAGCCCAGTATTACCTACCTCTAGAGCAGGGAATATCCCATACTTAATGTTGGTGGTCGTCTTCTCTTTCAGGGAACCAGGGTTATGGTAAGTAACCTAACGTTATTAATAGATCATTCCTTCTTTACAAATGGTGTGAAAGGCTGGAATGACCGAAAAAGAAACTGTGGTTTTAGACGAATTGACCTGTCACTGGTTTTCAAGGCACAGCATGCTTTTAGCGAATATACTTCTCTGTGATCCTTTAAAGGTTAAAATGAATAGGCCTGGTCTGATTGCTGGTGCTGGCATTCCTGAGATTGAGTAACATGGTCTTTCTACAGAGCTGGTCCTAATAGTAGGATGTATTGAAAGGGACTGACGGAATGATGAGCTGGTCTTTGAAGGAGCTGCTCACAACAAAGGATTTCACTGTAGATGTGTCTGTGAGTGTGATAGAAATAGGGCAGTAACATCATTCTTTATTGTTTAGCATGATGTGAGTTACCTTTGAATGTGAAACTGTGAAGGCCATCCTGTTTCTATATTTCAATTTTAAAAAATCTCTATCAGAAAGTATTGGTCACATTATAAATGTGTTATAACAGCTTCATTCCAGGGCACTGCTACAGAGATCACCCCAGAACCCAGAATATCTTGCCTTTAGTGCTGGGATGAACATGGGTTTTACATGTTTGAATATTCTAACAACATTTTTACAAATATTTGCATATTGTTTCATCTTGAATAAGCTGGGAAAACAAAAGTAGAATTATACAGTAGCATATTACAGTAAAATAAAACTTGGGAGTAAAAAGAAATCACCTATTAAAAATGGAGAGAAACACTGTTCTGTACAGTAGGGTGTGGGTTATTTATCTTACACCTCATCTGAATCTATGGCTCAGGCAGTGACTTTCCTGGCGAGGTCAAATGCCAGGCGGTAATGCCAGTCAGGGTTCGACTGCTCTAGCATAAAAAGTTCAGTGCAATTACATTTTAATAACACTTTACTAATTTAAAGCTTCATCTCATATTTTTTAGATGCTTTATAAGTACTTTAGTAACATGTTCTCACAATGTATTTCTGTAGCCTGTTATTATGATTGTTAATAATAGTTTAATAATGTTTATAACACCTTTTATAACATATTTATAGATGCATTGTTGACTGTCTAAGTTTGAGGTATCTTTATATGTGTGCATATTTATACCATGTTAAGTTTGCTATGTTTTTTCATAGTTTTGGCAGGGCAACTTCTCGAACTCTATATAACAAACGGTTTTAAAATTTCTAGAAATGTTAATAAAAAACTGTGACCGAAGGGGATATTAATATGATGATTTCTAAAGTCTGCATAAACACAGACCAGTTATCAATTTATATTTACCTATTATTTTTCTTTTCCCTTTAAGAGATGAGTTACCTTGTTTTCAATAAATGAATAAATATATAAATAAAAACACCAGAAAATGCCTGCAGCTGTATTCTTTATTCATATCATCACATATAAGTACACACAAAAAAAGTAATTTATTTAATCCAATGGGAGTACAAACCTTTAGGTTATTCATCAAAACCCAATATGTTGTCACACTATGCATTTTACTACAAAGCAAAATTAGAATGTTTGTGTGCCCCCCTCAAGATCTCACTGCGCTGGAAATGGTGTGCTAGCACTTAAAAACATGGGGTCTGGTGGGAGAGTATTGCTTTCATTTTGCTGTTGTAGATTTGTATTACACAGTCATCCCACAGTCCAGCACAATTGCATGAATGTGGGACAAGACCAATGCTGTGTGTGACAGTGGGGGAGTATTGAAAGTTGACCCCATATCTGGACGGTTAGGAGTTATGGATCAATTGATAGCTGCTGCTGGAGTTTTGAAGCGTGGCTACAGGTCTAACTGCATGGGGAACACAAGAATATGAATGGAACTGCAGGCAGCCTTTGCTCAAACATCAAGGAACTTTCTCCTTTCTTTCATCCAAACTGACCAGTAACAGAACTAGCCATCAGAAATAAAAAGGGACACATTACCCAACTGACTGCCAGGCATTATTTCACTTTTTTTATAACTGAAATAAAGGATTTTATTTTGTTTGCAGGCTTTAGAATAGTTTAAAGGAAAAAAAAAAACTCCAGTCTGAATTGCTTACTTTGTTTCATTGAATTAAGCTTTGGCAGAAAGTGACCAATCTATTTATGACTAAATCCATGGGTAGAATGCATTCATCTTGGAAATGTGTTGAAAAACATCAAAGGCTATTTTGACAAAATACAGAAGATATTAAAGACATATATAATGTGTGTACTAAAAAGTCACAGTTTATTACAAACAAAGCAATAATAATAATAATAATAATAATAATAATAATAATAATAATAATAATAATAATCATTATTATTATTATTATTAGTAGTAGTAGTAGTAGTAAGTTCATGAATAAGAGCCAATTTATCAAATCTTCCAGATATTATTATTAGAATAACCTAATGCAAAGTCTTATTATGTATGCCATTTCAATATTTTATATAATTCAGAGTTTGTTTCTGTTTTAAGAACAGTATTATGTTTATATGCAATCGTTGTCATCTTTCTGGAGTCTATATGTAGTTTTTTCTCTTTTTCCCGACAGTATAGCTTTTGTACCGATGTTAAGTCACTGATTATTTTTCATAAAAAAATAAATATTGATAAAACTGTTGCTGTAAAATTGTGTACAAACAAATGATGTCTAAATTTTAAGTTTTGTTATTATAAGTATTAGTATGGGCAGCGTCTTAAGTGCAGATGTTTGATTACCAGGTTCAGTGGAAAGCACATCACGTGAGCTAATATGAAAGTATTTAGGGGTAGAAAGGGATTGTCTATTCAATACAGGCTCTAGTACTGGTGTCAATGAAATAAATAGCAATTTAGGGCCCTGTTCTCACTTGGTTTACGCGCTACTTACAGGCTGGAAGAACCCTTCTTCCCGCGCGTAAATAATGTAGTATTCCATTATTTATGACACAATAAGTAGGCTACTGTATACCTGTTGTGGTCAGGTGCATGATTTAAATGTGATGTTATTATTTAAAAAAACACTATCTGTGATTTCTAACATATTACGTTTTTAAATATATTAATACAATGCATATAAATTAATTAAATCACCGTAACCCACGCGTCACTGTTTAAAATGTACAAAGTTCCAAACATTCGTAAGCTGCCTTGTAACCGCTGCGATTTGTTTTAATTACGCATTTTGTTTGTCTTGTTCAAATCCACGTGAGTAAGAAACATGGTCATGTTTTTTTTTTCCGTAAATGCTTTTATGGAATGGTAAACGAAAGTCTGCCACATTGCAATAATCATTTCTTTGCCCAGTCCGATTTTTTTATTGTTTGTTTTCCTGGGGCTAGGCCGTAGCTCGTGAGCCCCATGCTTCGATTCTCAGGCAGCTGTATAAAGTGATCGAGGCGCTCTGTTTTCAGTATGGCGGGGCTTCTGGGACTCATCTCCCCATTTCACTCTCCCCACTTCCTATGTAGCACTTATCCTGCTTCAGACGGCGGGTGGCTCAATGGCTAAACGGATTACTAACAACAGAGCACCTACCCTCCCCATTTCCCTTCGGGCAGCAGCTATTGAGGTAGCCCAGCCCATGTACTACACAGCTATTATTGCTCGGTCTATGGGGCTTTATCATGCGAGGGCCCTGCCTTGCCCTGAGCTTAATCAATCATTCAGATCGTCTCAAACCGCTCCATGAAACCATGCCTCATTACACCCATCACGGAGCGCTAAAGGCGGGGTCTGTTACAGGGAATGCCCGTAGAGCCAAAGCGCATATTCTCCTTCGATGTTCTGGTCAAGAAAAAGGGGACTCAATGCAATCAATAAATCACTGTAGCTCCAAAACCCACAATGTCAAGTGTTTTATGTCAAGGAAATATGCGTTGTATAGGACATTTCCAGGTTGGTAACTTTTAATGTAGCCAAGATATAGGCTACTGTTCAGTTCAGTTCGGTTTGGTTTAAAGCTTTAAAGTCCTATACGGCGATGTATGTATGTATGTATGTATGTATGTATGTATGTATGTATGTATGTATGTATGTATGTTGTTAGTTTTATAATAAACGTATTTATCAGGTTATGCAATTGCAATGTTCTATAAAGGACGGTTTGTGTCAAGACACTAAAGTTTGTTAAAAGCAATCATAAATGCAGGACAGGCAAGAACCTAGGTTCAAACGCCAGACCAGTCTCTGGCTCGCTGCGTGACCTTGACGTCAAGTCTGACTGGGAAACAGCAATACCCCTTGTTAAACACCCGATCTAATTTTTTTAACAACGTTTCCTTTTTTAAGCAAAATTAAATGTTGTAATTTGTAAAATACGTATTTTAAAACATCGCTACATATTGAAATCGGACCTATGTGTACTTAATAAAACAAACTAGCGACGATAACTGTTTTTAAACTATGATAAATGAAGAAAAAAAAGGTTAGGTGGTGATAACGAGGAAACAGCTTGATTGTATAGTTATTTGTAAACTTATCTGTACGATATGTATTGCATACAACAGTGTTGAACAAAATCATTTCTTTAAAAAAATTAAACACAAATCTAATGCGACAGATTTTAATCTTGATAATGTTTTGGTGTGCGTTTTTGTGCGTTTAAATTATAATCTTGTAAATGGCAATTGTATATAACAATTGAAATACATATTTAGATGTTCTGCTGCATAATATACTGTTTAATCCCTAAACTGGTTTTAAAATGTAGATATATTTTTCTATTTGATATTATTAAGATAACGCAATAAATACCTGTTTGATAGAAACCACAGGTGACATAGCTATAGATACAATATAAAGCCACACTATATTTGGTATTCATGGAAACGTATATGATTAGGAAAAAGTGATTGAGAGACAATTATATTTGCAAAAACCTACTAACATAATACACCTTTAAACAGAGGTGTTAATACCTGATAATAATTAAAATGATGTTGTTTCAAAAGAGCTGTGTTAAATGTCAGTCCTTGGTGAGATCTTTAAATAAAAAATAAAATAAAAAAGAAAGCAGTATGCCGAATCTAAGTCTGCTTTAACTTTTTTAATAACGATTTTTCTGTGCCGTAAGCTCTTACCCAGCCCTGGTGGAATTACAAAATCAGATTACGGTTATATTTTACAGCAGACGGTAGGGAGCAATAAAGGAGAGCGCGCGGAAATGGGACTTCGCCCATCAATTAGATCTCTATTAGCAGCCAATGCAGGCCTCACCACAGGAAATGTCACATCCAGCACCAGTCAGTCCGGTCACTTTCTCCTCAAATTAAACAATGCTTCATGCCTGCAAGTTTCACTTTTTTTACATGACACCTGCTTATCCCTGTAAAAAACTACAACTAATATAATACAACATAACAACATCACAATCTAAGCACCTGCAAAACGCGGCTGACTTCATTTACCACAGACAATTATATCAGCCTCATTTGGCTTTATTAATATTAAAAGGTTTCTTGTTTTGCCTATGCGTCCCAGTCCAAGGTAATTAACAACACAATGAACTCTACTGTATATTTGAGTACCTATTCAGCTGACCTGGCTCCATCTATCATATCTGCCAGACGCACTTAATAATATTTATCAATCGAGTCATTTCTATTGTAGCCTAAACAGACTGAAATGCTGTTGTCACGTGTAGGTTTAGGGCTATATGACTACATGCATAGAAAATATAACTGTGTTATGTTAAGTATATACCCATAATATGGACAAATAGAACTGTATTCCTTTTTTGTAATGCACAAAATAACGTACAACAAAAGTATTATTAAGCTATTATAGGCATCGTTTATCATCAATGACAAACTAAACTAACACACTATGACAACACCGATACAAAGACTGGGTTTACCCTGAAAAAAGACACAAAAATCAAGTGAATTGTGAACCTGGAAAGTGTAGATTATAAAGAGACTACTGTTACGTATCAACCCAGCTGAAGACTTTGCTCAATGCCTGAATACAGCAATGCTGCCAAGACGGGCATGCTCTGTAGCTGATATCATCATTTTCATAATGTTCTTTTATGTAGATCGAGACTTCTTCGGTGAGGAGCCCGCAGAGATATAGAAAGAGCGTTTGAGATTTCTTGGATCGGGGATGACGAGAGCAGCGAGCCCCCCGCCGGAGTGAGTGGCATTCAGTGCCCCGGCCAGGGCGCGTCTTCTCCCGCAGCACCAGCCATTTCCTTCCGACAATCTTCTCAGCTCATTAGCATTCCGAGCAACATCGAGTTGATTGAGATATGGCCCAACACTTGCCCGTGCAGCGCTGACTGTATTATAGAAGTCTACGAAACTGGTTTTCCAAACAATGGTAAAAAATAAACTGAGCATATTTTAAAACATTTAATAAAAATTAAAAAAATGAAACGTTACAGACCAGTGGAATGTGTAAACTGTTTATTTATATTTCAGTGATCAATACAGCGACGTGCAGGGTAATCACTAAAAAAAACAAAACAAACAAAAAAAAAAAAACATTGGTCAATTGAAAACAGACACGTTAGAATACATATAGAATATATTTAGGCCCTATTTTGCAGAGTGCTGTCCAGACAAGAGCTTGTTGTTTGTTTGTTTTTTATAAGAAAATCGGAATATTTTCTGTGAACCTCTAATAATAATAATAATAATAATAATAATAATAATAATAATAATAATAATAATAATAATACACCTTACTTTTGCACTTAGGGGTGATTCGTATTTATTTTTACGTGCATGTTATTATTTAATTCTTAGTTTTTAGAATTAGTCTAAGATATATTTCTGTAAACATAATATCCACTTGTCAGAAAAGATTGAAATGAGCATATATGAGGTGCCTTTATTTGTTTTTAATATACCCCAAGAGCACCCTTTTAAATAGTACCGGTACGTTAACAGAGTAGCAGCTGTGGCCAAAAGTTTTGCATCACCCTGCATTAACGGTTGTGTCATAAAGTCGAATGAAACCTGCTGAATAATGTTAGGTTAACATATTGAATTACTTTCCGCGTTGTAGTTTTTCATATACTTAATGAAAAATGTGACATTTCAAAATCTAATATGAAATACTCTACTATTATTATGGCTTCCGGTAGACTTTTACGATATTATTTTTTTGTTTCTTTGATTACACGATGTTAAATAAAATATCTAAATTAAATTAATAGCTAGATAGATGTTAAAATGATGTCTCAATCCTAAAATTCTAGGTTCTTAAAAACTTTTGGCCATAGCTGTAGACAAATCTAAGAATATGATTAAATCACAAGTTCTCCGCATGATGTCTGTAAATAGTTTTCCAGGAGCGTTTTTAAAGTTGGCGTATGTGAGATGTGAGTTTCTTGTTTCCTGGCCATACGAGTTTTATTCAATCAAGGTTTTATCTCACACTCTAACTTCATTCTTACACTAAGTAGATCACAAACCAGCGTTTTATTCGTAATGTTTGCATGAAAGGATATTCATTTATCATCTCACAAGACAGCTCAAGATCTTTATCTTGTTCGCCAGGTTTCTGACCCAAATTCAGCATTTTTTATGGAAAACTGCAGTCATTTTGATTGATGAAATCTAAAGATGTCTAAAATGGCAGCAAAGATCTCCAACTGTGGAACTCCGGCGGGGTGCTTCAGTGTTGGCATTGTTACTGCAAAATAAAGGGGAAACGTTAAGAAAACGGGCAAAAAGTTAGCAATCGAAGTTAAAAAACAGTTTCAATGAAGAACTCGGTCCTTTATTTCTGTTCACACGTGCGAGCAGTGGGAAAGTAAGATCTGTCCCACTTAATCGGGGAATGAGTCTATATAAACGACGAGACCGTTAGGTCGATTACTTTATAAACTGTCACAGAAACCCCAGATGGAATTGTTTTCCTTAACTCACTGATGCCCATCTATAATTTTTTATAATACATGAATATTATCTGTGATAAAAAAGACAATAAACAGGTGTTAAGGTTCAAATTGCAAGTGAGTCAATATTAAATAATCTTAAATAGGCCTATCATTTTGTTTTTGATAATTCAGGAACGATGAATTAAACTTCGTAGATAATGAGCTGCAAAAAATAACGTATTGTTAAGGAAAATGTGTTTCAATGGGGTATGCTTTTTATTTTATTTTTTAGCCAGTGTCAGAGTCGAAGATTATTTGTCTCGTTCACTTGGTTGGTATTTCCGTTGGTGTAGGATGGTTGTAAATCTTCAGTCAGATTTGCCTAAAAACCACGAATTGCGGGTGCTCTCGAGTGATTTAAAACGATACACTTTGTTTGAAAGTGGTCGGGTGCACAGGAGTCAAATATGGGTCAAAGGTCAAGTATAATCTTTTAGACAGATGCCATTTTGACGTCACTACTGCAGTGTTATGCCTTTTATTTCAAATGGTTCGGGCTGCAAATATAGCCTTCATCCATGATTCATTTAAACATTCAAAATTCAGCATGGTGATATATCTGTTAATATCCCTGTAAACGAGCTGCCTCTCAAGGTTTTATCCTGCTTAAGAATGTCAATAAATGCATACACAACAAATAGAGGTCAATATAATGATTTCTTCAAAATAAACAAACCAACAAATAGCTGATAAAACACATATATAAAAGAGTTTATATTTATATTTTATAGAATAAAATAGCTATATTTATATTTAGGCTATGTTATATTTTGAACTGAGGAGTAAAACACATTTTAGTCTGAATATTGAAGTACTACAGAATCTGATCGATTTTACCTAATAAAATTCAGCATTAAATATTGTTGTTATTTTTTTGTTTAAAGTACATTTTATTTTTTATATATAGTTTTATACAGTTTGTCTAGGGGTAACAGTTATATAAATATACACAATTTGTTTGCACGTTTCAGTGAGTTAAATATCCTTATTGACAATCATTAGTTTGTGTGTTTCCTATCTTGTTTACTGTGATGCATAGCGGAATAATGTCACCTGCCTAATTGCCCTAAATTGCCACCTCCTCTTATTAATAATCGCTGGAACGTGGCTGCTAGACATGGCACTGGGACGAGGAGAATGATAAATAAAAACCCCACAAGAGGAAGATCTTGCTTCTGCCCGTCACCCAAGGGAGTTACTTTAAATCTTCCTTCGTTTTAACCACGTTTGCCCTTAAACTCCTTCAGGCAAGGGATGCTGTGTAAAGATTGTGCCTGTGTGCCAATGCTTAGAACCAGCTGCTCCTAAACACAGACAAGCTCTTGTCAATTAAGCCATTGACGAGCAGGTCCACAGCCCTGAGGCGTTTTAACAACCAGCAGTCTACAGTCCCCACAATTAGTATGAATATGTTGCTGGGACCTCCAGGGACACATGCACAGCGCAGGCAAAGCTTAACTGTAAGGCTGAAGATAATGGTCTGAAACGTGGGCCATGTTACACTGAACAGATGACAACCAGAGAAGATGTCAAAGTATATTTTTAGATGCCCTTTCCCGCTTCCTTTTTTTTAAGGCAAGCTCCAAGGCTGAGGCATGCATATGCATCAGACTGCAGAATAGTTGAATGAAGACATTCACAAAGTTACAGTCTCTTCTCACCCTGTCCTTTTGTGCCCGGTGTCACCTCAAGCAGCTGGTGGCTCCAGTGCTCCCATGGTCCTGGCCTTTGGCCTGGGGAGGGTTGGACAAGGCCGGCCGCTCCCTGTAACAGCTCTGTGATGTTTCAGGTCAGCAAGGCCAAGCTTACAGCAGGACAAGCAAAGCACCGGCAGCTGAGCTGAACAAAACCCAAAACGCTCGGGAGGCCGGGGGGATCATTAGTAAAGGTGTTTGTTTAACTAATTAGCAAGCTGGGTAGTCAGGGGGAAATAGCTTGTAAGACAAGGCACCTTGGAGGAGAAGCCGGGTTCAAAGTAGAGGATGGGGAATGGCAGCAGTGGCTGTGTGGCCCCCTGAAGTTCAAGAACAGAATAAACAGCACATGCCAAAAGGAACAGCAGTCAACTGGAAAGCAAAGTTAGTCAAATGACACTGAAGAAAAAAAAGACTCTGCATTAAATATGGGAAAGTTTAGGGAAAGGGGCGAAGGGTCAAGAAAAGTCAACAAGAGAGCAGTCTTAATGACAGAAGGAATTTAATATCAAAAATACATAAATCTTCAAGTGAGGGCAGCAACATAATAGACACAAAGGGGGCGAGTGTTCGAGTCAACATTGGTTTGTTAATGGCGACACAATAGATTGGCCCAGGTTGTTAACATTTAACACAAACGTTAAGAAGAGAATAAAAGTTTCAGGAAATAAAGGGCTTCTTTGCAAGCTGCGGCTGTCACATATTGAGGACAAAGGATATTTTTCATGAAACCACAAGCCACTAAGGCGGGAGCATTATAGAAAAGGTAACAGGGTCTATAATTGGGTGAAAGGCGATGACAGAAATACATACCAATTCATATTGCCCAAAAAACAATGCAGTTACCCAAATTGCAAAATAATATAATTATATGATTTTGAAATAACAATAATTATTAACTGTATTCTATTGAGAGTATTGTAGCATGAAAACATGCATGCATGTACATTGTACATTTAAATAGTAACATAATTCTACAAATAGATATGATATGGGCGTGTGCCCTCAGACGTAGCGGTATTCATATCGTGATGTAGCACAGGTTCTGTATGTTAAGAACAGAAGATTACAGATGATCTCATCCAAGTGGAATGTTGCTAGTTTGCTGAGGTCAGTGGTAGCCAGTCCATTCATTTGGAGACAGTAATTGCCTCAGGTCGGACAGAATGCCTTCCACTTCTCAAGACATCATCAATCTCTATCCAATTATCCTATTGCACAAAACGTTCTGTAGTCCTGATTCTAAATTCAACATTTTACTCAATTTCAGTGAGATAATGTGTCTACAGTGGATGTCATTCCCTCCTCCTCAGCTCTTTCTCTGTTCATAGCTGGCCTGTATCACTTTAATGATGCCGTAGGTTCACAGCAACCAAAATTATAATAATACAAAAATAAAACAATATTGAAGCAGGTTGCTATTGCTTCCGATGCCTCGCCAGATATTTAGCTGTTGAAGAAACAATGCCGTGGTTAACGGAAACTAATTGAATTAATTCTCAGTAAAAACAAAAACAATATCACTGCTGTGTGTGGTATATTTCAGCACATTAAGTCACTTGCAGGATCTTTCCTTGTTTCTCAGTCTGTACCCTTCCTCTTTACCCTCCTTTCATAATTTTTCATAAAAAGTATTATTAGGGAAATCCTTCCTTTTTGACAATTTAATAGTGCAAACTAATCATCTGCGTGACACTGCCATTCATCTCCACAAAAGAAGCACAAAGAATGGGCTTTTTCCAGGCCTGTCCAATTCCCATTCTATTTTGTAGAAGAAAAAAAGCAGTGTACAATACAACCCTTGTCACTCTCTAATGGTTTTGTTTATGAAACCAACCACACCAGTGTATGGAGTTAATTTTCTGCTGAATTACAAAATAATATAACCAGCAAAAACAACAGAGATGAGCAGTTCACTTGTTTCTTCGGTATCCCTTTTAATATACGGATGGGCTTTTTACATTGCTTACAGTTTCACAACCCGACAAATGCTTGATTCTTGAAAACGCCTCACGGTCTAATGGATTCTTCTGCGGAACAGCTCAATTTAGCGGTCGTTTAAAGCAAGTTTTGAAACATTTTTCCAAAGGGAATCGCCAGCAAAAAAATTATCCCAAGGGGCTTCACCTTCGAGAACCCTCCAATAACGCGCAGCATCAGCACTGCTAGATTAGAGGCATAATTTTTAATATATATGCAATAAATGCTCACTTTGTTGCCTTGAATGACATAAAATAATATCTGTGAATCTTAATACCCATCCATTACTTGCAAATGATCCTCACACAGGATATTTGCCTTTGATTAATTTATTTTCAGATAGTGTTTGATAAGGCAATAACTATAGGCATGATCTTGACATTTGCTCATGGGGATCAGACAAATCTGTCTCATTAAAATGAGACAATTAAGTTGTTTAAATCTTATTAATTATTAATTGGCCGCAATTCATTTTCAGACTATATGTGATTCAAGACCACTCATATAAACGAAAAAAAAACGGGGGCAAAAATAAAAAATAAATGATAATTATAAAAATAAATCGTCTACTATATAATAATAATAATAATAATAATAATAATAATAATAATAATAATAATAATAATAATAATTCATTTTAGAAAATCTACTTAGTTTTTTTCTCCTGTAGAACTTGCTGTCGGTCAAGTGACACTTGGATGTTTTAAAAAATTAAAAATTAAAATTAAAATAATGTAGTCCACATTAATAAATATATGAAATACAAATTTAAAAAATACCAAAAATCAGCACTGAATAAAGCCTAAAATACCAGATTCGGGAGACATTTTAATCTTCTCATATTAAACGATTAACTCAAGCCAGAGACGGATAGCTGGAGTGGGTTAAAGCTTCATCAAACTGCGAAACTCCTCCCTAATAATCTGTCACACACACTGAGATCCGGTGATCCTAGATTTAAGTTTTAATAATGATGAATAACTAATTGAAGGAACGTGATCAATATTATTATTAGTAGTAGTAGTAGCAGTAGTCGTAGTAGTAATATACTATCTGAATTATTTTTGATTGAGCATTCATATAGTTCAGTATGCTTTTCCAGTTGCAATACCTCTTTTAATTGTTCTCAAAAATAATTATCTTTTTTGGCTCCCAATTTCAAGAAAAGGGCCGATTTCTGAGACCAATATTTGATGTTTGCATGCCTAATTTTCTGAAGGAATCTATGCATTTTCCATACCACATTGGGTTCATACAGTAATCTAAATTAAATTGTTGTTGCATTTAGTGATATTGTAATAGACTAAACGTGGAACAGTGAACTGTACCTCAACACAATCCAGTTCAGTTGACCCTGGAAACATGTTATGTACCACAGAGGTTGAAATCTGCAACAAGCACAGCTGTGTAAAACCATAACCCTTATGCAACAATCATAGAGTTATACTGCAGGGCTATGTATTACCTTTTTAGTAACACACGTGTTTTTCTGAGTCTAAATTATCGCGATGTGTTTAAACAATTAGTTGCATAAGACTGTGCATTATTTTTAAATATTTGTTTTACATTCAATGGCTCAAAAAAAACAAAACGGTGAGTTCCAAGAAATACAGGAAACGTCGAGGTAGCCCACTAACCAACAGCTCATTTTTCATAACCGGTAACCATTTGTGTAGAAAACAATATATTATGATATTAATAAAGAACTGGAATCCCGTACATTATTTGCTCACATGCTATAAACAGGTGTACAGTTTATTTGACCATATTTCTGGATGTTTGAACTTTGCTGAGCTGTTAAAAGGTGCTATTCATTATATATATATATATATATATATATATATATATATATATATATATATATATATATATATATATATATATGGGTGTGTGTGTGTATGTGTGTGAGTGTGTGTAGGTGTGTCAGTGTGTGTGTGAGTATGAGTGTGTGTGCGTGTGTGCGTGTGTGTGTCAGTGTGTGTGTGTGTGTGTGTGTGTGTGTGTGTGTGTGTAGGTGTGTCAGTGTGTGTGCGGGTGTGTGTCTGAGTTTGTGTGTGTGTGTGTGCGTGTGTCAGTGTGTGTGTGTGAGTATGAGTGTTTGTGTGTGTCTGAGTTTGTGTGTGTGTGTGTGCTTGTGTCAGTGTGTGTTTGCGTCAGTGTGTGTGTGTGTGTGTGTGAGTATGAGTGTTTGTGTGTCTGTCTGAGTTTGTGTGTGTGTGTGTGTGTGTGTGTGTGTGTGTGTGTGTGTCAGTGTGAGTGTGAGTGTGTGTGTGTGTGTGTGTGTGTGTGTGAGTGTGTGTGGTTTGGAGCACTCTGGTTCTTGGGATATCGATGCAACTTTCATCTCGGGTAGGCCTATAAATAACAACCCAAAACTTCCATCCATTATCTACAGTAAAAGCCAAATATAAAGCCGAACCTTTTACAATCTCTCTTTTAGTTGTTTTTATAACCAGAGCTTTCACATTCTAACACTATGTTCACCACCATGTTTCTCCTTTTCCCAGTTCTGAACCCTTTTTCGTTTGTACTCCCTTTTTGCTTACTTCTTTTTATTCTGATACAGCTGGGGAAACAATTGAGTCTTTTCCCGATTAGATCCGAATTCCTATTTTTGTAGTATTTGATTTCCACATTGCTGTCTTTGACTTCTCTTGTCAATCGCTTTCCTTTGTTTCCCCCTCGTGTTCTTTAACAGATTCTTCCGAAAACGCCCGGTACCCGCTGATTGATCAGTTTTCAAACAGGACACAAGGAGAAGAAAAAGGGAAAGTGAGAGGGGCTGTGGTTTCCCAAGTAATTTCTCTTGTATTTGTTAAAAATGCAGATATTTTGTACTGGAGGATTCTGACCCGATCAACAGCAGGGGGTTAAAACAAACATTACCCCACTGTCACTTGTTCAGGCTGCAATGCTTTGGTTAAAAAGAGCAAATATATAAACAAGGCCGAACCCTAAACGACCTCCTCGTTCAATACCCCTACAATTGTTTTAACCTCTCAGTCTGCGAATTTACTTCAGCATGCGGCACTCGTCATTTCTACTGCAGATTTTCTAACAGCCTACACTGTTGCCGATAATACACAAGAAACTTTCTACAAAATATATTTTTTAACCTACATTTTGTTTTCATAATACAAAAAATGTAATAACGTAAAACAAAAATGAATCGATACCAACTATAATCCCTTTTTTGCAGAAAGCTGTATAATAATAATAATAATAATAATAATAATAATAATAATAATAATAATAATAATAATAATAATAATAATAATAATAGGTGGATATTATTTGAAATGTTGTACCGATACAACAAGTGATATGGGGATGTTACAGCTTAAAAAACACAAAAATAACAAAAATGAACCTAATGTTTCTGTCAGAGAATCCAATTGTTTTACAAAAGATACTCTGAAAGTGTTCATGTTTATAAACATGTTATAAAATGCATTTACTAGAATATGCTACCTGGATAGAAATTGGATTTATTTAATTTTTATTTAATTTTATTTCTTTCACAATATGATTTAAATACCTATGCACAATGCATATATATATTTATGCACTGTATATTGGTATCCATTGTCGCGTTTTATCATTGTGTTCGGCATTAATGTGTTTGTAAAACTATTTGTTCCCTTTCCACTATAACCCATTCCAACTTAAAACACATCAACGCTTTACATGTTATATTAAAACAAAAACAAAAAAAACATTAACAATTGGAAATATAAACCGTGATGCATAGCCTTTGCGTTTATAATTCTTAAATATATATTTTTATTAGCCGATAAGTATATTTTGTTTGAAAGATAAAATGCATAATATTCTAAGCTAAACAAACAAACAAACAAACAACAATTGATTTACATACTAACAATTATCTTCTTTCGGCATGCTATTGTCGCAGGTATGTCTACGACGCTCTTTCAAAGAAAAAAAAACACAACTTTAAAAAAGAACAAAGCAGAATATTGTATCTACCTATACGTTTTTAAATGTACTTATTTGTAACAGTGTGCTTGTTTATTTATATGTTTTTTTTTTCAATTAAGAGCATATTGTGATGGCTAACCCCCTAGCCTATATGACATCTCCCTGAAGCACTGTCCGATAACAGGCAAACAAAGGGTTCTAACCACAGAGCGGATTCTGATGCGGCATTGCTGTGAATGAAATGGTGCGCTCTGCTCCGAACAAGAAAGAAAGAAAAAAAACAATTAAAAAAAAAAGAAAAAAAAACCTACACGTCTGGAATAACACGACCTAAACAATTAAAATCGTGATAACTCTACAGTACTTACAGTGAAGGCGAACCCAGGAGCGCTATGGCTTCGTTTGTCTCGTTCCTTTACAGTAGATGTTTTGTATATTTCTCTCACATTCACTTAAACAAGTGGACACTTTGCACCCTTCTGCACCATTTTATACATGATGAGTCGTCAGTAATAGGATTATTAAACAAAAACCGTCTCAGGCGCTGGCGCTAACCTTTTTTTAAATGCCTAATTAGGTTTTGCACAGAAAAAATTTGATTTAACATTGTTTACATTGCCTGCATGTCATACATGCTAAAACAATTCCAAATAACAACATTATACGGGGCTTTGCCAATCACAGAAGCAGAACTGTTTTAACAAACGTTAAAGGTATGCTATATATATATATATATATATATATATATATATATATATATATATATATATATATATATATATATATATATATATATATATATATATACGTTATACTTATCTGATCTAATATTATATACATATAAACTAATTACCTTCTGCAGCTGCCTGCATCGATTAAGGAGATACAGGAGTTCAAAGCTCCCTCTCGTGGTGAGACTGTGTAGATGCACCTTAGCTGATTGAGATTTGCAGCGGTTGGATAGAATCAGCCGTATGAGAGGTGAAAGTAAACTCAAGTAAATAATATAATGCAAACTCATCTATTAACAACAACAAAAAAAATCTTTAACAACAAAACAGCATACCTTAAATCGAAATTAAATTTATTCAAGGACAAAAAACAGCATGCCTTAAATGGAAGTTCAATTTACGCAAGGGGGCGCAAGATCTTTATTTGAGCTGTGTACTTTTGGTCCACAGTTTATTTAAATATGTTTTATTTGAACTGTGCAAGCACAAAGTGTCAATCGTTACCCTCAGCCTCGCCCACTTCCAGTTGGAACCCAAAACTGACACTCAACGGACGAGTTCTAGATGGGGGCTCCGAGCTTTACAGAAGGACCGGGCTGAAGTTAGTTACTTATTCCCGATTCGAGGCTGAAGTTAGTTACTTATTCCCGATTCGAGGCTAAAGTCAGTTACTTATTCGCACAATTATGTATTGAATACTAGCTCATATTCTTAGGGGGAAATCACACAGATAGTCTGGATGTGCCACCTCAAGTAGGGTATCATTTTAAAGCTTGAGCATTTCTCATCAACATAAAGTAGATTGCAGAGTGGCACAAGTAGGCATTCCCAGGCTATGCCGTGACATATACACACACACCCTTCTTTTCCTGCATCTTATCGCACATTGTGAGGGCTTTGCCACCTCAAGCCCAGTGTGATGTTGAAGGTTAAGCAGTTGTCTTGTGAATAGAGTGGCATGTTCAGTAGGCCATACTATTAAGTGCTATTTAGTATGAAAATTAGATCATTTAGAGAAAGCAAAGAACTAAACAGAAAAGAGACGGCTTCTTCGGTCATTGAGTAAAGCGATATAATCAAATTGCGAAATGTGCTTTGAGCAAATACACAGTTCCCAAATAGATTTTAAAGATGCTGCTCAATCTGCGATTTTACATTTGTTTCTGACTGCTCCCTCTTTGCTGTTTTGTTCTTTGCTTGTTTGATATTTGAGCAAAATAATTCATAATAAATGCTCTAATTTTCATACTAAATAGCATTTAATAGTACATGCCATTATGCACCATAGTCAATTCGCAAGACAACTGCTTAACCTCAGTGGTGTAGTCCTGAATCCAAAAGTACCGGAATGCCAACAAAATATAGATTTCTTAAACAAAAATGATAGAAATCCCCGTTGTATTTGTTCATTGAGCTTGAGGTAACATTTAATAGGTAATGCATGTGTCTCGCATGCGACTTTTATAGGCTACTCCCCCAGTCAGTGCTGCCAGATTGGCAGTTTTCCAGACAAATGTGTCTTGTTTTGAAAGCATCTTGCGGGTAAATACTGTCTTTGGTGGTCTAGTTATTTTTATCATGTATGTTCTGTTTCTATTCCTTTTGATTATGAGGTCATCACCAGCGCAGAACTTCAATCACCACGATGTCTGTATAGTATATCACGTCCTCCCCCTGTCTTTTTTCTGGAGCTCTGCATCCAATAAAATTACGAATCACACAAACGCTGTTATTTTTTAATTCGTCACCAATTTAAGAACTGTATCAGTACAATTGCTTTTCAATTTATTTAAAAAAAAAAGTATATATACAGTACTGTGCAAAAGTTTTAGGCAGGTGTGAAAAAATGCTGTAAAGTAAGAATGCTTTCAAAAATAGACATGTTAATAGATGATATTTATCAATTAACTAAATGCAAAGTGAGTGAACAGAAGAAAAATCTAAATCAAATCCATATTTGGTGTGACCACCCTTTGCCTTCAAAACAGCATCAATTCTTCTAGGTACACTTGCACAAAGACAGGGATTTTGTAGGCATATAGTCAGGTGTATGATTAAACAATTATACCAAACAGGTGCTAATGATCATCAATTCAATATGTAGGTTGAAACACAATCATTAACTGAAACAGAAACAGCTGTGTAGGGAGGAATAAAACTGGGTGAGGAACAGCCAAACTCAGCTAACAAGGTGAGGTTGCTGAAGACAGTTTACTGTCAAAAGTCATACACCATGGCAAGACTGAGCACAGCAACAAGACACAAGGTAGTTATACTGCATCAGCAAGGTCACTCCCAGGCAGAAATTTCAAGGCAGACAGGGGTTTCCAGATGTGCTGTTCAAGCTCTTTTGAAAAAGCACAAAGAAACGGGCAACGTTGAGGACCGTAGACGCAGTGGTCGGCCAAGGAAACTTACTGCAGCAGATGAAAGACACATCATGTTTGCTTCCTTCGCAATCGGAAGATGTCCAACAGTGCCATCGGCTCAGAACTGGCAGAAAACAGTGGGACCCTGGTACACCCATCTACTGTCTGGAGAAGTCTGGTCAGAAGTGGCCTTCATGGAAGACTTGCGGCCAAAAAGCCATACCTCCGACATGGAAACAAGGCCAAGCGACTCAACTATGCACGAAAACACAGGAACTGGGGTGCAGAAAAATGGCAGCAGGTGCTCTGGACTGATGAGTCAAAATTTGAAATATTTGGCTGTAGCAGAAGGCAGTTTGTTCGCCGAAGGGCTGGAGAGCGTACATGAATGAGTGTCTGCAGGCAACAGTGAAGCATGGTGGAGGTTCCTTGCAAGTTTGGGGCTGCATTTCTGCAAATGGAGTTGGGGATTTGGTCAGAATTAATGGTCTCCTCAATGCTGAGGAGTACAGGCAGATACTTATCCATCATGCAATACCATCAGGGAGGCATCTGATTGGCCCCAAATTTATTCTGCAGCATGACAACGACCCCAAACATACAGCGAAAGTCATTAAGAACTATCTTCAGTGTAAAGAAGAACAAGGAGTCCTGGAAGTGATGGTATGGCCCCACAGAGCCCTGATCTCAACATCATCGAGTCTGTCTGGGATTACATGAAGAGAGAGAAGCAACTGAGGCTGCCTAAATCCACAGAAGAACTGTGGTTAGTTCTCCAAGATGCTTGGGCCAACCTACCTGCCGAGTTCCTTCAAAACTATATATATATATATATATATATATATATATATATATATATATATATATATATATATATATATATATATATATATAAAGGTAAGGGGGGGTTGCTTTAAAAAAACACAATTTGGCTACTTCTTTATCAGCATTTTTACTAATAAAAACAGTGTTAGCCCTATTAAACTTTAGTACTGTAGTTTGTAATAGGAGTTCCTAATGTTCTCTTTTCATTGCGTCACAAGGATGACTGACTGAATAGTACAATTGTGCAAGACTCAGGAGATGTGTGTGACGTGACTTTGCAAACATTTAAATTACGTGCAGGTTACCGGAGATGGATTCGTGCACCATCAGTAGTGGCACGTAGTGAAATCTGGTTCCTAATGCCTATTCAATTGCATGGTACAGAAAGACTATTTTGATTTCCACACGGAAAAGAGATCGCTTCATCGTTGCGCATGTATCGAAATTATTCTTGAATTGATTCTTAAGTTAACTCTTAAGTCAAGGTTCTGCCTATTGAAAAAAATACCGCTGTCACACAGAGAATAAGCCTGGAAAATAAGTAGCCGCTTGCCTTTTTGCGCATGCGCGAAATTCCAAATTTAAAGGGGAGGTTCGTTGGCGTTAAATACAGCTTTAAAGTTCACAGACAGAAAATGCCGACCTCGCCACAAACCTCCCCTTTAAATTTATGCGCAAAAAAGCAAGCTTTAAAACGATACCCTACTTGAGGTGGCACATCCAGACTATCTGTGTGATTTCCCCCTAAGAATATGAGCTAGTATTCAATACATAATTGTGCGAATAAGTAACTGACTTTAGCCTTGAATCGGGAATAAGTAACTGACTTTAGCCTCGAATCGGGAATAAGTAACTAACTTCAGCCTTGAGTCGGGAATAAGTAACTAACTTCAGCCCGGTCCTTCTGTAAAGCTCGGAGCCCCCATCCAGAACTCGTCTGAGTGTCAGTTTTGGGTTCCAACTAAAGTTAGCTGTGATTGGCTGAGCGTGTCGGCAGACAGCAAGAGCAATTACCGATTTCCTCGATGGAAGTGGGCGAGGCTGAGGCTTATTTGAACTGCTTGCACAGTTCAAATAATATGTATTGAAATAAACTGTGGATCAAAAGTACACAGCTCAAATAATGATCTTGCACCCCTTTGCGTAAATTGAATGTCCATTTAAGGTATGCTGTTTTTTTGTCTTTGAGTAAATTTCAATTTCAATTTTAAGATATGCTGTTTTGTTGTTAATAGATAAATTGTTTGTTAATAGATGAGTTTCACCTCTCATACAGAAGGAGCATTCAATAAAAGTAACTATGTAACGGTGTTTATTTAACAAGTATGCATTCAAAATGAGTACATTAAAGAATAAATATGGGTTCAGAAAGTAAAAACAGAAAAGGTGGCAGGCAGGGCAGGAAGAGGGTTAACATCTCTCAGGATATGGAAGAAATTGTTTTTGGGTTTGCATGAAGAACTGTCCCATCCAAATGTGCATTAATACATTATTTCAGCTACCACTGTATTTGTGGGGCTGATTTCTCATTAAACTGTTTTTCATGTTTCTGAGGATGGGATGAGTATCAGTTCTTGGACATTAACAATATGAATTATTGTCTAAAGCAGAGGTCCTAATTCAATGCAGTCATTGTAACCACTGAACGAAGTATGAGTGATAGAACCAAAATGGAAACAATCCAATATTACAAAATTCCCTTTTTTTATATGTATTTAGCATGGTGATTTGAAACACATAATAAATAATATTAATTGTGCTTCACCCAGCTCTTGGCCTGAGTCCCATCTAGTTAATAAATACATAAGCCAGTCGTAATAAAATAAACTGGAACACACATACACCCACCCACCTTAAAGCACAGTTGTTAGTGTTGCAGGCGGGGACCTTTAGAGACAAGAGAAAAGATGCAGTGGTCGAAGGGAGACAGTTTGTTTTTCGACTGTGTTGTGACTACCTTCTGCATCAAACTAGACAGCCTCCATGTACAGCAGTTAAGTGAGAATTCTGAGACACTATACTTTGTTTGGATTCATTTTATTATTCAGGTTCGGGAATATATGTACATCAGGTGTATAGACTTTGAGTTTATGTTGTGTAAAACAAATCTTTATTTTGTTGAAAACTTGTATGCAGCTGTGACTGCGCCAATAAACCAAGAGATTCATGAATTTCCTTTTGATGCCTTTGAATCTTCATTACTTCTACAAAGTGTCCGGGTCGGGTTCAAGAACAGGGACACCTTAAGGAGACAACGTACAGTACTACAAGAAACAGCGACTCCAGATCATACAGGCTACATGTAGAACATTAAAAATGTAGAACATTAAAAATTCTCATACATAGAGAATGTACTAAAACACAACTGCAGATTAAAACTTTGGAAATAATGGAAACAAAAGGTATGCAGAGATAGTGAATCAATCTATTTTATTGTCAAACCAGCACTAACACGCTTAAAAGCCTCAATTATCTCTAATTGGCCCTACAATGGATGATAAAGTACCAATTAGACAGAACTAGGTACAATAGGTACAACTATGAATATGTGGTAAAACTCACTTCTCCCCGGACTAATGTACAGCACACCACACCACAATCGTGTTTACCCTATGCTCACCCATAACAATCTAAAAAGAGGATGGAAGATGATATCTGGGTGTGGCAAGAAGTCTCTATAGTAGTCTTAATGTTAACGGTTCTTCATGGTTGAATTACACAGAGCCCAGAAAACATCTGAGCCACCTAACAAAGGCAAATATAAAATGTAAGCACTGAAATATGTCCAAATATAGACATTTGCATAATGCATCTAAAAAACACCTGCCTGGAATGTAGTGTAAAACTGTTGTGTACTATGCATTATAGCAAGAAACTTGGAAGCTAAGAGAAAAATAAAGCAGTTAAGAGAAGCAGCCAATGCAAGTTTGGATTTCAAAGCAGCACATCATGTAGTCAACACCTCCGATAATGAAACACATGTCATGCAGAAGCTACACATCCTGGTAACAATTTCATTGGAGTACTAATCCCCTCAGATGGACACACACAATAGTGACCCCCCATCAAGTATTGGGGCAAGTGTTAGGAAAATAATACTTATGCCATCTGACCTCAACAATGCAAACTAGGAAGGGTTAATTATTTAGGTTATGCAGGAATAAACGTTACTGGATACCAATGACATGATCATATATCTGCCAACCTAATAAAGCCATCAGAAGTAATCAAATCTCAACATTAAACGTGCCCATGGCTCTGGCTGAAGCAATCAGGATGCCTGCAGGGGACATATGGTTTAGGGACCTTTTAAATGTGTGTGTCAGATGCAGTATATTCGGTCAATTGTGACATGATTGAAAACAAAGATTTTCTATTGTCTGTTTTTGTTGGAAGCAGCTTATCAATCGTTATAACATTATATTATAAATACATGATATGATATATGATAGAATATTGTAGCGTTTCGCCAGAGGCAAGAAATGCTTTCAGTTTAATTCTTTTTATTTGTTTGGACGCTACCTTCACATCCACTCAGAGACCACTGCTCTGTCTGCTTCGCTGCATGTCAGGAACCACGGCACTGAACGGCGCTGCAACCCTCCTTATACGCTTAACCCGCCCCCTTGTGCAAAAGAACACCAGGCTTAGGACATATCCCATTGGCCGACACCAGTACCAATGGGCACAGGCAGAGAAACAATATTCAATGAGGGTGCACAGATAACAACCAATGGGAACAGACCAGGGCAGACAACCTAAAAGCAGGCAAAGATCTCTATATATTATTATTTATTTCTTAGCAAACGCCCTTATCCAGGGTGACTTACAATTGTTACAAGATATCACATTATTTTTTACATACAATTACCCATTTATACAGTTGGGTTTTTACTGGAGCAATCTAGATAAAGTACCTTGCTCAAGGGTACAGCAGCTGTGTCCCCCACCTGGGATTGAACCCACAACCCTCCAGTCAAGAGTCCAGAGCCCTACTCCACACTGCTGCTCCACACAAGTGCTTCATGGGAATCCAAAGAGTTCAGGTAGCGACTTTTCCCCTATCCATGTAATGTAAAATCTGCCTCATTTCCTATTCCAAGCCTTCTCTTTTTAAAACGATTGCATTTTTAAACACGATTCACCTCGATTTATTTAGAGACACCCCTCCTTAACACATACGTGTTATTATTTCTACGATCAATGTTTTCACCTGGCCTGACAAGAGCTCTTTATCGCCGAAGTGCTGTCAGAAATTGCCACTGTCAGTCAAGCAGTCAAGACTGGGGCGTGGTTTGGTTGTCAAGGATAGACAATAACTAGTACTACAGTATAATGCCTCGGAGGTTGTTGCAGTATTGAAAAAAAAATAGTAATATCTCCCTTTTCATTTTTCTGCGGGATGATCTTTTGGTATCTGTAAATCAAATATAAAGTTTAAGTAAAACATATATAAAATACATTAAGAACTACTATTGTTAGAGTATTCAAAACTGTTCAGTCATGAATTGCAACCGAGAACTGAGCTTAGAATATAAATACAAGCTGATGATTTAAAAGAGACGTAAATATACATATTTTTCATGGGTATATAAGGATAGGGCAGTGGAAGCAGAAAGAGCAGTTAGTAGGACAGAGTGCCACTGAAGGAACAAACTTTGGACAGAGAAGCGGGCAAAGCCCACACTTAGTAGCGGGCCGGTGGCCCATGCTGGAAATTAGGACAGAAAGATGGTTGCTGACTGAGGGTGACGTAGCCAACGCATCCCAGGGGCGAAGCCCAGCTACCGAAAAACACATACGAGGGTTAATACTCGAAGAGCCGACCCTTGGGAAAGAAAATCGGTCCTGGTTGCCAGGACACGAAATGGAAGTACGAGGGAGTCGCCCCTCGGTAGAGTAAGGTACCCAGCATCTGAGGCTTCTGTAAAGGGGCACTCATTAAACCCTGTGATTGCCAGCCGAGTCTCTGCGCTGCCTGGGACCTGAAGTAAAGAAAAAGCATGCAGGTTAGTATGGGACTCGAGCACTGGAAGTGTAAACCGGCCATGTCCCGAAGAAAGGGATGGATAGAACAGAGCCTCACAGATAAGCACATGAGCTGCGATAGGATAGAGTGTGGCCGGGGGTCCGCTATGACTCACGGTGGTGAGAACCCCCCCCCATTAAATGGAAGGTAGGCGGATGCCTGGACCTGAGGTCGGGGAACTGTGATCACTTGCCCCCCAAAGTATGGACCCCCAGCTCTCCGCGAAACACCTGCACCATGAGACAATAACAAAGAACACATGCTGACGCAGAACATATACAAATGGCTAGAAGGACAAAAAGGACAAACAGAGGGGTTTGGAATTATTAGTAGGTGTGACTATGTGTCTGCCCGCTCGGTGGGAGGAAAAAACCTTTTTTAATATTTTTCTTTTAGGGAAAAATCTCTGGTAGTCTTGGCGGATGGGCAGCCCCCACTCCGGGCATGCTAGCAATTTCTGAATGGGCTGCTACTATGTCAGAGGAAGATGACTGAATGTAGGAATCTACTGTGGAAGAAGACCAGCACCCCATGTTCTTTATCAGGCTCAGATTGATAATGACTCTCGCAGCGGAGGTGGCTGCGCCTATGCGGAATGAATGAGGGGTGTAAAGCCGAGGAGGGAGACCTGCTCTGGAGACGAGGGTGGAGAGGTGGGTTGAGAACCAGTGGTGAGTGATGATGGAGCGAGATGAGTCAACAAACAGGGGATCTGAGGGGAGGCAGGGTTTTCTGCTACAGACATACTTTAACATTGAAGAGAAAGGGCAGATGGGGGATTCAGTCTTAGACAGCTGAATGAACTGACCATGCCGAAACTGATCGGTCTTGGAGGTGCGCAGCCGAATGATGAAATGGGAGTCTGAAATGGCAGAAATGTCACAGAGGCGGATGCCTGTCGCTGGGAAACTGGAAGCAGAGGAAACTGTGAACCTGGAACTTCTGAGGAAGCCAAAGAAGGCTGACAGACAGATGGTTTCCATGAGTATAGCCTCATAGGGGGAAAAGCAGCCTTTCCTTTGTGTAAGAATGAGTGAATTGGGGCTCCAGAGTGGCACATCTGGTAAAGGCACCGAGTGGACTGCAGGATGGTAGCGGTGAGCTGAGCCCAAAAATAACTAGATATGCCAAATTGAGAGAAAATAATAAAATAATTGGCGATTACTAAATTTAAAACAAGAATGAGTGAATAGAGAATGTAAATTGATATGGGCAGAAGGGAGGGTGAGGTGGGGGGAGCACTCTTAATAATCTCGCGGAGGGTCAGTCAAACCACTGGTATAGATAGAATGGAGGGAGAGGACAAGGACATCATATGGTAGTAGTATTGTATTCTGGAGATGTAGGATTTAATAGATGCCGGGAAGAGATGTAGAGAGTCTCTATTGTGGACTAAAAAAGCCAAGATCCAGTTTGTGTTGAAGGGGATGGGGTGAATCTGACGCTGAGCGCAGAAAGTTGAGAATGCTGACCGGGCTGTGGAGTAGGAAGCTCTTGAAGAAGGGGCGAGGGCTGCAGACATGTAATGTGGGCAGATTGAAGGAGGTTTCTGAGAATAGGATTTAGTTGAACAGCATCTGGTGGAACTTGGGAGTCAGAAGGGGGGTTGAGGAAGCCAACAGGACCAGCTGGCAGAACCTGGATAACAGCAGGCGAGAAAGAGCGGGCTTGTATTAGGAAGTTAAGAGAGATGGAATACCATATGAGACGTGTTATAGGAGGGGATGAAGAACGTCCTTTGTTAATGATATGTACTGTGGTTTTGTTGTCGCTGAAGAAAAGGATTGATTTTCTTGACCACTGGTGACCCCAGAGGAGAGCGGCCGCCATGACGATTGGATATATTTCTAGAAGAG
Source organism: Acipenser oxyrinchus oxyrinchus (assembly GCA_030684275.1). NCBI lineage: Eukaryota > Metazoa > Chordata > Actinopteri > Acipenseriformes > Acipenseridae > Acipenser > Acipenser oxyrinchus. The sequence goes on along the minus strand of CM060248.1, from coordinate 102,169,866 downwards.
TGGTGGATTTTTCTTGAGGGGAAGACGCTGAATTTCAGGGGGGCAGGTACTAGAAAACCATTCTGATGCCAGAAATCCTCAGAATCCAATGGCTGAAGCGTCAGTGAAGAGGGCGAGATTGTGCAGGGCTGAAATTAAGTTGTCGTAAAATAAAGAGAGACCATTCCAGTAAGTGAGGAGATTAATCTTTATGTCCTGGCATCGGACAAGATCTTAATGTGGGAGTTTAGGTTTTTTTGCAGTAGATGAGAGCTAGGAGATGTGAAATAAATGTTCTTCCTTGAGGGATGATGTGAATGGCGAAATTAAAGTGACCGAGGAGCGACAGGAGGTCGCATTTCTTGATAGAAGATGATATCTGAAAGCTATTAATGAGGGAGAGGATGCACTGGAGTTTAGCAGGAGGCAAGCTAGCTTCCAATTTCACAGTGTCGAGAGTGATACCAAAGAATTCCAGGGCTGATAGTTTTTTCCTCATCCATCAAAAGCAGCATCTACTGTATATAAATAAAATATGCATGAATATGCATGACAGTGGCAATTTCTGTCTGCACTTCGGCGATAAAGAGCTCTTGTCAAGTAAGGTGAAAACATTGATCGTAGAAATAATAACACGCATGTGTTAAGGAGGGGTGTCTCTAAATATATCGAGGTGAATCGTGTTTAAAAATGCAATCGTTTTAAAAAGAGAAGGCTTGGAATAGGAAATGAGGCAGATTTTACATTACATGGATAGGGGAAAAGTCGCTACCTGAACTCTTTGGATTCCCATGATGCACCTCTTAGGCATATAAGCAGTACACACACAAAAGGTAAACAAGCAATGGCGGAATACAGTGGTGAGGAAATAACACGCACAGCATGCAAACCAAACAGACAGCAGGAAGTAGGGTACATAAACATAAATTCACGGTTCGCTATATTCTCAGCACATATTTAGCAATGGCTAGTAGTTTATAGAATATACCTATATGCCCTGTATTTCAGTACCCTGAAAAATATAAGATACATATTTAAAATATAATCAATATGTATATTTCCTTTTCTGTTGGATGAAGAATTTTTTATAATTATCTCATACATAGTTGGATCACTGCCCAACAGCCATGAGAAAACACCTCTCAAGTTTGCAGTGTCTTTGGCTATCAAGTGCAAATCACACTCATCATGCCTGCACGATCTGCTTCTACTCAAAAATACACTTGTTTCTTACTGTCTGTGTAAAATAACAGGTCTTTCTTTCACAATGGTGCATATTTCACCTTGAAGTAAAAGGCTCTGGAAAAATATCTAAAAAGCCAAATGTAAAATAAAAACATTAAAAAAAATACAAAAACGAATTTATTAAACTACAAAGTTTCTAGTCGGGTTCGGTAAGTTACAATTTAGAAGTTGGCAGTAACGAATGATAAATTAATAATAAAAGGTGGTGTTACATAAATTAGTGCATATTTTATGGACCCCATTTATGTACAAGAAGACAAAAACAATACAATCTGAAAATGTAAAAGTACAATTGTACATATATACAACAATTATGTAGCATGAACGGAGGAAAAAGTAGGACGAGTCACTTTGCCACCATTATCAGTTTTATTACTATAAAATCCCCCGGGACTCAAATACATACGGGGACACTTCTGGGTTGGGGACGAGACAAACTACAGGACCGGCTTATTATCGCGAGAACAGTACTGCTTCCGCTTTCACCGAAGAAAGAAAGCCTGATGTATTGGATGTGGTTTGTAAGGTCCCTTGGTTTTAAATTGTAAACCCCACAAAACAACATACAGGTGAGTGCAGATGTATAAGAATAATGATGATGTTGTCATTATATTGTGACGTGCCATATGTATCTGACCTCGCTAATTAAATAAAAACACAAAGCTGATGGATGGCTGATTCTAGCAGCTAAATGGATCGAACATTCTAGACTTGATAATCGGAGATGGCTTATGTTCATTCAGTAGGTCGATGGTTCAGAAAACAAAAAGGAGAGTGTTTTTATTAGGACTTTCTGTGTGTGTGTGTGTGTGTGTGTGTGTGTATATATATATATATATGATATATATATATATATATATATATATATATATATATATATATATATATATATATATATATATATATATATAATATATGTTTTATTAGGACTTTCTGTGTGTGTACATATATATATATATATATATATATATATATATATATATATATATATATATATATATATATATATATATATATATATATATATATATATATATATATATATATATATATATATATATATATATATATATATATGTGTGTGTTTCGAACGGGTACGTTTGCATTTTTAAAGTTCTTACCTGTTACCACGGGGTCATCTCACAAAGGGAATTGTTTATCATTAAGATTCGGCGTTTTGTCATTATTTTAGCCTATATATATATATTAAATTAATAATAAGTGTCTTGGACTAGGAAAGTTTTATTGTCCCGTAATTTGTAAATAAAATATATTTCGAACTATGTTCTTTGTATCATTAGCCTATATTGCTGACTGTGAGTGACCTTAGGAAATAAAAATAATTAAAAATAAGACGAAACCAGTTTGGCAAAACAGACTTCTGGAGCATAACTTAATACTAGTAGTAACATAAAACTATTTGCAAAAATAACCAGTTACGCTGTTATTATTTATTTATTTATTTATTTATTTATTTATTTCTTAGCAGAGCCCCTTATCCAGGGTGACTTACAACCCAAAATAAACCTTCGAGTGTTAATAATATATGTGGATGACCATTGAAAATTTGAAATACAGATAGGCCTGGTAATCCTTAAATTAGAAAGGTAAACTTGGTCAAATGTGTCTTTAAAACAAACATAAATAAATAAATAAATAACGAAAACAATTAAGTGGTGAGTTTAAAAGTACAAAATCTAATTTTTAAAATCTGTCTCTGTGTGCCTGCTGCAAGATGCAATAGTTGAAAATGTCTGCTTTGTAAAACGGCAGCATTACCAATACTGTTATTATATTACATCATGCTTGACTCCCCCGAGGAACACTCTGGATTGGTTGTTTGGGTTTCTATGCAACCAAAATGACCCCACCCACCTCATCCATCTATTGCCATTTCACACTTGATTCATTCATTAATGTATTTATGTATTTATTTATTTAAATAAAACCTTGACACACTATTTCCATTCCTATTAATATTTATGTGTATTTTAAATGCAGTCAGAAAATATGCAAGCTTTCTTTTTAGATTGTAATGGTGTTCTTGTATGGTACCAAAATACAGAAGCTGTCACTCCAGTATACCATTGTGGTTTATACCCCATTGTAGACACACGTGGCTACTCTGTCTGCTGGCTTTGCCAATGTTTTATCCTATAAGCTGTTTTACCAAAAAAAAAATACAAATACATTCCTTTCACGCTAACATTCAGTGATACAATTGGACTGGAGTACATATGCACATAGTATGGGTGCCATGATAAATGTATGGGAGCGGGAAGGTTTTTTTTTTTGGTAGTTATGCCACAGGACATGTTCATGCATCAGTGTTTCCCCCTCCCATAATATGTCTTCTGAAATAAACAATACTTTTCAGGGCTCTACGTTTCATTTTTAACTACTGAGCTAGTGTTTTTACTGGCCCGGATGCAATTTCATCTGGCCCAATATATTTATATATTTTTTCATGACGGTTTTTATTTTCAGTATGTTTATAACTGTGTATAGTAACCAAAGAGAGCCCACGTCTCAAAAGAAAGTGATTTCTTCATACTACCGGCCAAACTGCGATCTCTACCGGCCCAGGGCCACCGGGCCATGGGTAATGTTGAACCCTGCTATTTGATCTACATAAATATATGTGTGTTTGTTAGCTTTTGCAAATACAAGGGTTAGACGGCACTGACATGACAGGTTTGCAAGCCTAATGTGGGGGATATGTAGGGCTGAGTTCAAAGGTTAGTTCGCTAGCCAGGAATTCAAAGGTAGTTCTAAACCTTCGAAGGGTCATCGGGCAGCATTCACGCAGTGTCAGATTTTTGAAACTGTTTGACAATCTTTGAATAGTAAATCACACATTAAATGTTACTCGCATGGAAAATTCGATCTTGATTTGTATAATGTCCGTTACCTAAACAAAGGTTGTTGTGTTAAAAAAAAAAAAAAAAACACTACCAAGTGATTGTTGTACGTAGCACTTCTTTTGGTGCTGTTGCCATGCATTGGAGCAGACCGTTATGGTAAAGAATTGGGGGTTTCGTATAGCCTCTGCATTGCTTAATAAAATATGTGCTGAATGCCTATTGTACAAGACGTTGTGAGAAGTGTTATGGTAGAGTAAGTATGAAACATAAAGTATACGCTAAGAATAATATTTTGAAAAAACAGGACCAGTAACCCTCTCTCTCTCTCTCTCTCTCTCTCTCTCTCTCTCTCTCTCTCTCCCAGAACTTAAATGTCGCCATCGCTACAGCCAAGTGTCGAAATATAGCGTAATATTAATTTTTGCCTTTTAAAAATAAATAAAAATAAAGTAGATTACATGTCAGGGAGTCATAACAATTTAGTCAGTAAAGTAAAACTATCGTGCTAAACTGAGATATACTTTTAGTGTGTATTTGCGTGTGATAGAGAATCCATTTCCACGAAATAATGTTACTGTACATATGCATCTAAACCCTCTTACATATACTATATCCGTTTAATCAATAAATTATCATGTGACTTGGTTTGACAACATGTTTTCTTTCAGGGTGACAGAGGTTTCAGCCATGGCAGACACGGAAGAGGAAAGGAGTCCCCCACCACAGACAGTTGGTTCTGTGGTAAGTGACAAAACCCTCTTTAGTTAATTTTAGTCGCTGGTATGAGATTAGACTGAATTCATAAGTGAGGCCCACAGACTCGAATCATGTCAGTTAGAAATACGATGTCGAACCCCAGCCTCAAAGGTCAGTTACGCCCCTCTAGGCCGATGAATTTCGACCCCTGAATTTTCAGCTTAGATGGATGCTTCCGTAGATGTTAATCCATAACAATTTTAATCATTTTTGTTTTCTAGCAATTCTTGTTGGCCAACAAATTGGAGACAGCTATGTGGCTCTCCCGTCTGTTTACTGTGTACTGTTCAGTTTTGTTTATTCTTCCTCTACTAGGGTAAGTATGTTCTGCAACTGAGTCATGAAGCCAAGTTAAAGGTGTAAAGATAAAACATATATGCTATACAGTAATAATGGATAGCCAGACTAAACAGTCACAGGAGCACCAACAAAACCCTACTAGAATCCTTTGTTTGACCAAGTATACTTGGAGAAACCCTGATTGCAATGTCAGATTTCTACAGTTGGATCCAGATGCCAATATGGTGCTAAAGTCTAGTCATATGTAATCAACAAAGTTCTAATGATTTAATTAATATGTTCCATGGGCATTTATAATTCTTCATTAGTCCTATATAAAAAATAAGAGATGATATTTAGTCATCATTTTTAACCATATTTTACATAAGTGAAGACCCATTACAAAAATAATTGAAACAGCTTGGTTAATGGGTGAAAAGTGTTTCAGAACCACCTGTAAGAAACTGTAAGAAAATTACATTATCTTTGCTGTAACCTGTGATGTACGTGTTGTGGCTGTACTGTATGTTTTTCAACATGATCCAGGGTGATGTGTTTAGCTGTAGCAGGAGGTCGCTTTGATCTGGATAGAGTGCAGTGACACTCCTTCTCTTGGTGAATGCTGCTAACAGAAATTTGTGAAATATTTTTTTGATTTCTTTACCCAAGAGTTTTATGACTCAGAATATGTGAATAAAAATAACAGGATTATGTTAAAACAATTTTTACCACAATACATAAAATGAAATACAGCAAAAGTAAATAATTTCTTATAAATGCTGCAGGTCGATGTATGGTAATTTAGTCTAGGAACAGCTTTTGAAAACAATCCGTAAGGTATTTCTGTGGCTTGTTAAGTAATACTTTTTTTTTAATTTTTTTTTTTAATCTTAATCTTGCAGGTTACAGGAGGCTGCTAATTTTTACCAACGTGCCTTGCTGGCCAATGCTCTTACCAGTGCTCTTCGACTACACCAAAGGTTACCACATTTCCAGCTAAGCAGAGCATTCCTGGCACTGGCTTTGTTAGAAGACAGTTGTCATTATCTCCTGTTTTCCCTAATATTTGTGAACTCATTTCCAGTTACAAGTATCCTTTTGTAAGGTATTATCTTGACAGCGACTTCCATGGCTGACTTGAAGAAGTAGGCAAATGTTATATAGGCTGCCCCAATTATGTTATCAAACCATGTGGACTTGTGGAGTGTCAGGTAAATGTTTTCGTCTCATTTAGCAATATGTTCTTTTCTTTAACACTAGAAGGACTGGAGATATACTCTTACCCAGAAGCCCCGCAGCAGTCTTTCTGACGGCTGTATTCAAAACACTGTAAATAGTATAACGAAAGGAGAAACAGTCGGAGTGTAAGGTACTGCACACAGGCAATACAAATGTGCACTATACATATCATATGGGAGATACTGAAATTGAAGAAGGAATCTATGAAAAAGAAATAGGAGTTTATGTTGACTCAGATGTCTTCATCTAGACAATGTGGGGAAGCTATAAAAAAGGCCAACAAGATGCTTGGATATATTGTGAAAAGTGTTGAATTTAAATCAAGGGAAGTCATGTTAAAACTTTACTTTGTGTTCATTTCTGGGTACCTCGTTATAAAAAGGATATTGCTGCTCTAGAAAGAGTGTAAAGAAGAGCGACCTGAAAAAAAGAAACAAGGGCCAGGGGTCACAAATGGAGATTAGATAAAGGGGCATTCAGAACAGAAAATAGGAAAATAGGAGGCACTTTTTTACACAGAGATTGTGAGGGTCTGGAACCGACTCCCCAGTAATGTTGTTGAAGCGGATACCCTGGGATCCTTCAAGAAGCTGCTTGATGAGATTCTGGGATCAATAAGCTACTAACAACCAAACAAGCAAGATGGGCCGAATGGCCTCCTCTCGTTTGTAAACTTTCTTATGTTCGTATGTAATTTAGTTTTTTTTTTTTTATTGAGTACGTCACAAACATCTGAACAACCAAAGCATATTTTATATATATACAGTACTGTGCAAAAGTTTTAGGCAGGTGTGAAAAAATGCTGTAAAGTAAGAATGCTTTCAAAAATAGACATGTTAATAGTTTATATTTATCAATTAACAAAATGCAAAGTGAGTGAACAGAAGAAAAATCTACAATCAAATCAATATTTGGTGTGACCACCCTTTGCCTTCAAAACAGCATCAATTCTTCTAGGTACACTTGCACACAGTTTTTGAAGGAACTCGGCAGGTAGGTTGGCCCAAACATCTTGGAGAACTAACCACAGTTCTTCTGTGGATTTAGGCAGCCTCAGTTGCTTCTCTCTTTTCATGTAATCCCAGACAGACTCGATGATGTTGAGATCAGGGCTCTGTGGGGGCCATACCATCACTTCCAGGACTCCTTGTTCTTCTTTACGCTGAAGATAGTTCTTAATGACTTTCACTGTATGTTTGGGGTCGTTGTCATGCTGCAGAATAAATTTGGGGCCAATCAGATGCCTCCCTGATGGTATTGCATGATGGATAAGTATCTGCCTGTACTTCTCAGCATTGAGGAGACCATTAATTCTGACCAAATCCCCAACTCCATTTGCAGAAATGCAGCCCCAAACTTGCAAGGAACCTCCACCATGCTTCACTGTTGCCTGCAGACACTCATTCATGTACCGCTCTCCAGCCCTTCGGCGAACAAACTGCCTTCTGCTACAGCCAAATATTTCAGATTTTGAGTCATCAGTCCAGAGCACCTGCTGCCATTTTTCTGCACCCCAGTTCCTGTGTTTTTGTGCATAGTTGAGTCGCTTGGCCTTGTTTCCACGTCGGAGGTATGGCTTTTTGGCCACAAGTCTTCCATGAAGGCCACTTCTGACCAGACTTCTCCGGACAGTAGATGGGTGTACCAGGGTCCCACTGTTTTCTGCCAATTCTGAGCTGATGGCACTGCTGGACATCTTCGATTGCGAAGGGAAGTAAGCATGATGTGTCTTTCATCTGCTGCAGTAAGTTTCCTTGGCCGACCACTGCGCTCACGGTCCTCAACGTTACCCGTTTCTTTGTGCTTCTTCAAAAGAGCTTGGACAGCACATCTGGAAACCCCTGTCTGCCTTGAAATTTCTGCCTGGGAGAGACCTTGCTGATGCAGTATAACTACCTTGTGTCTTGTTGCTGTGCTCAGTCTTGCCATGGTGTATGACTTTGACAGTAAACTGTCTTCAGCAACCTCACCTTGTTAGCTGAGTTTGGCTGTTCCTCACCCAGTTTTATTCCTCCTACACAGCTGTTTCTGTTTCAGTTAATGATTGTGTTTCAACCTACATATTGAATTGATGATCATTAGCACCTGTTTGGTATAATTGTTTAATCATACACCTGACTATATGCCTACAAAATCCCTGACTTTGTGCAAGTGTACCTAGAAGAATTGATGCTGTTTTGAAGGCAAAGGGTTGTCACACCAAATATGGATTTGATTTAGATTTTTCTTCTGTTCACTCACTTTGCATTTAGTTAATTGATAAATATAATCTATTAACATGTCTATTTTTGAAAGCATTCTTACTTTACAGCATCTTTTCACACCTGCCTAAAACTTTTGCACAGTACTGTATATATATATATATATATATATATATATATATATATATATATATATATATATATATATATATATATATTACAAATCAAAAGAAAATGTAAATAAAAACCTAAACAGACATCGGTTTACAACATACATATTTATAAAACTGAAACGGTAGCAATACATTTAACTTTAACAGCAATCAGTTTATTATCAAAAGAGCAAAAGCAACTGAACGTAGATAAATAAACTTAGAAGAAAACATTTTACAGATATTCATTTACCTTGAGTCTAAAGCTATTCACAATCAACACCGATAATGTGCTTCTCCACGCTGCCTTTCTGCACAGGGCACAGCTGTCTGAAGTTTTGTTTTTATTTCACTTGCCAACCTGGCACTGGTGTCTCTTGCGGCTCTCAGCAGGATTGCCAGCTTCAGCTGTGGGTACACACTTGGCAGTCTCCCTCTGTTCCAAATGCTTCTTGCGAAGTTCCTGTGCTAACTGTAAAATATATTCTCTCCTTCTTAAATTCTTCTCCGTGCATTCTTTGTAAAGTACCCAGGAGTTGATGGCTGCTAGGTCCAATACATTATAAAACACCTGAACAGGCCACCGTCGGGAGCCAGCTTTCACGGAATACTTCCAAGCCATCTGATCCAAAACATCAACTCCATATTTTGTTGCGTTGTAAAACTCCACGGTCTCTGGTATTTATTTTTGCTAGTCCCGATGCTAATTGACTGACCAAAACAGCGCACCTGACTGTCAGTCATTCACTCAGGCAGAGAGTAGAGACTAATCTAATTACAGCTAAACACATGCGGACTGGTAAATAAAAATAATAAAGTAGAATACCGTTCTGTATAATCAAAATACAATTATTTTCAGTGTGGCCATCAATGTGACTGCTCCCGGGGCTTTTAGGTATAATGTAATATATCTCCTTCTGCACTCCCGTGTGTTTTACTTTGTGAGAATATTTAATACATATGGACACAAAGGTACATGAACGCGCAGCCCCATATGTGTTACATGAGAGGAGAAAATTTAATTTTAAAACCAAAAACTGCCAAAATGACTGCCGCGGGGCTTCTAGTGTTAAGGGTTTAGATAATTAACCCATTAGACAATCTTTGGGCACATATAGTACTCTTTGAACACTTATTTAACTTGCATTCCTGTTTTATACTACTTACACTAGATACTGTATTTGCTCAAAATAGCGGACGGGGCGCTTATTTTCTCAGTCTTCTCTTTTTACCTGGTCGGTTATTTGGATAAGAGCGTCTGTTTGAGAGTAGGTGCTTTGCTTATTGGCCACAATGGATGCAGTGCCACTTTGGTTAAGTATTTCTATACCCACACAGTATCTGAAGAAGCTCACAGCAGCTTGCACAACCGGGATACAGTATTTATCAAATGATTCACTCTGGTCTTTTACAGTGGTTGAATCCTTATCTCCTAATTGTAATTCCTAGTTAAACGCTTTGTCCAGCAGCTCAGACAAGCCTCGCCCGCAGGTTTCACATTTCATCTCAGTACCGTCAAGTGCCGTGAATGTTTGTTTAATATTAAACAGGCTACAACAGGCTTAAAAAGTAACTGGCTTACCAGAACAGACATACACTGATGGAATGACCTTTCAGTTAAAAAACTGCGTTGTGGAATTCTAGCTAAGCTCATCCTTTTTTATTAAAAGCTTTGTATGTCATGTATTAATGTAGTATAATAACATAACTTATTTGTCATAATACACCCCTGTAACATTTAAACAATGGTTACTGGACTAAAAATGTTTCAGGAAATCTTAACACAAGGAGAACTATGAAGACAAAAGAAGTGACTTGCTCCTTGCTCTCACTTTATTTAAATATCGATTTATTTAAATATCTTTCGCCATGACAAAATACTTTTCATTGTGCATAAGAAAAAAAACTGTTTCCGACTTGCAAGTAACATAATATTTTAAGATGTCGGGAAAGGGTGCAATATTGAGCATATACCCTATAGGCCTCGATGGAGAACTGAATATAATTGCATTGAAACATGGCTAGGACATTCTGAAGCTCAGTTTGTTCAGAGGATCATAATCTTTGAATACAAGAAAGAGCCTGTCCATTTGTCTTTATGTAGTTTTGGTATACTTTCATTTTACATGTATACACAGCAGGTATAAATTATAATAATCTACTTTTTAAAGAACTAAGTCTTTTTTTTCTTAACTACTTTGATGGGTTGTTACATTGGCCTGATTCAGTTTTTCATAATGGAAATTATTTTTTAGTACATGTTTTTGCCTAATTAAGTGTCTAGGTATTCAATTTATAGTAGATTGTGGTTAATTGGATATATGATTTGCCTGTATTATGTTAATTTATTTTTCTACCAATACCATACATTTCCTTAACTGGTGATTTCAGTGAGCATTTTTCCAGTCTTTCTGTTTTCTTTGCTTCATGCTACCACATACACAAAGAAAGTACTTAATGTAAGTATGTTTATAGTTCTGTTTTTGTAGATGCTTGCATTCTGTCCACTTTTCAACCACAATAATTAGTATCCTATTATTTTCATTAAGTTGCATCAACATATGTTGATATTGGCCTTGATTCTGAAATGACCCTAATCCTGCCTTCTTGGTGTTCTGTATGTATTTTAAATAGGATGTTTTTAAATGATAGAAGTGTGTACAGATGCAAGTTGCTGTCTGTTTTTAAATGATAGAAGTGTGTACAGATGCAAGTTGCTGTCTGTTTTTAAATGATAGAAATGTGTACAGATGCAAGTTGCTGTCATACTGTTTTTTCCCCTGCTGAAGATGTACTGTAATTACTAAACTTTCTGTTTTACTTCAGGCAATGGGCCCAAACAGCATGGCCTTTGTGAGGACCTTTCTGGATAAGCTTGCAACAAACCAGCAAAACATTCTGAAATTTATTGCTTGTAATGAAATTTTTTTGATGCCAGCTACAGTCTTCATGCTTTTCAGGTAATAAAAACACACTACAGTGAAAACCTGTGCAGGGTGTTTTTAATGTGGGGTATTGAAGAGCAAATATATATTTTAGCTCAAAGAGCCAGCTGCCTATTATATATATATATATATATATAGACACACACACACACACACACACACACACACACACACACACACACAGTCAGCACTCGGATATCCGTTACTCAGATTCACGTCAGTCGCGTTTTACCGCCCTTATATTAAGAATAAAATCAATCCCCATTAGTTATATAGATATACACTACCGGTCAAAAGTTTTAGAACACCTCCATTTTTCCAGCTTTTATTAAAATTACGCAGTTTAATGTCTCAATGTACTCTGAAATTAAAGCATAGAACAAATAAACAATTGGAGATAAAAAAGAAATCATGGAATCATTTTGTTTAACAAAATTTAATCTAAATTTTTGACTCATCAAAGTAGCCACCTTTTGCAGATATAACAGCCGAACACACTCGTGGCATTCTTTCTACAATGGAAATCAAATATTGTTCGGAAAGTTCTTCCCAACACTGTTGCAGAAGTTCCCACAAATGTGTTGCACTTGTAGGTTGCTTTGCTTTCACCCTTCTGTCCAGTTCATCCCAAACCAGCTCGATGGCGTTTAAGTCTGGAGACTGTGCTGGCCATTCCATGATTTGAAGCCTACCGTCTTGTTCTTTTCTTCTAAGGTAGTTCTGACATAGCCTGGAGGTATGTTTTGGGTCATTATCTTGCTGTACGATGAACCCTGACCAACTAGGCGTATACCAGAGGGTACTGCATGGCGCTGCAAAATGCTGTGGTAGCCGTTTTGGTTCAGGGTGCCACTCACTCTGTGCAAGTCGCCGACTCTGGATCCAGCAAAAGAGCCCCAGACCATCACGCTTCCTCCTCCATGTTTGACAGTTGGTGTCACACACCGAGGAACCATCCTTTCGCCTACTCGACGGCGCATAAAAACCCTGCGTGATGAACCGAAGATTTCAAATTTTGATTCATCGGTCCATAAGACCTTCTTCCAGTCTTCAGTAGTCCACTGGCGGTGCTTCATGGCCCAGGCAAGCCTCTTTTTCTTATTTTGCCATCTTAGCAATGGCTTTCTTACTGCCACTCGACCTGTCAAACCTGCAGCTCGAAGTCTTCTCTTCACAGTTGAAACTGAGACTTGCTTACTTCGACCAGTGTTAAGCTGTGCTTGAAGCTGTTGTCCTGTGAGCCGCCTATCACGCAAGCTGTTGACTCTCAGAAACTTGTCTTCTGATTCTGTTGTGGCTTTGGGTCTGCCAGACCTCTTCCTGTCAGAGTTTCCTCCAGTTTCCAAGTGCCTTTTGATGGTGTAGGAAACTGTACTCACTGACACCTTGGCTTTCTTTGCAATTTCTCTAAAGGAAAGACCTACACTTTTAAGGGTTATAATGGTCTGTCTGTCTTCCTTTGTTAATTGCCTTTTCTCGCCATTATGATAGCAATATACTACTTCCTGCAGTACAATACTGTCCAAATAATGCTTAAGAGGGTGTAGTAACACAGTCTGTTCCAACACTGCTTTTATACAGACAGAGGGTTTGTAAGTAATCAACAAAAGTTGGGACACCTGTAGGAATTGTTAGCATCAACTTTCAAGGCTTAATTTACTTCCATTGCTGCAGAACAGCTGTAAGTTGTTAACCCATTACTTGTTCCCTGAAGAACCTCTGGCAGTTTACCGCTTACCTTTGTACCATTTCGGGTTATTCACTGGGCTTGAACTGGTTAAATTTCAATAAAAACTGGAAAAATGGGGGTGTTCTAAAACTTTTGACCGGTAGTGTAGATAGGAAGCCCATCTCTTCAATGTTACAATTTATCTGAATGTCCGTCACAGCCTGCGTTCAAAATAAATAAATAAAAAATTAAAAAAATCAGTCTGTCTTATATTGTGCAGTTACACAGCGCTTCCTCCCATTTCACCTGATGAAAATGCAGCCAAAACAAAGCGAACGAGACAAGCTGGGGTAATGTAACAAGTTAATCATTAAACAATTTGAGACTTATGTATATATTTTTTAGTTGCTTTTGTGCATTGTCATTTGCAAGTGAACTGTAACATTAGGGCCTTATTGAGCACTATATTTTGCAATTTTGAATACTGACTTTGGATACTGTTTTAATTCTGGAAACTTTTTTTTTTTCTTTTGGTTTTGCTAAATTGCATTGCCTTTTACGTTTTACACAGTTCTGTGCATGGATAACATTTAGATTTCATTTTGCTGTTGAGTCGTTAATGGGAAATTTTACACAATGCTACAATATATACCGGATTTAAAAGTATGTACTGTATTACAGTTAATGTGTCGTCTCTAGTTTTGGCAAGTGATATTTTCAGAATCATATCGTTAAGTACTATAGTACTGTACCAACAAAACCAATACAGTACATCTAAATGGAAGCCTACTTATTTTACAACACAGTCCTTTCAGATATGGATTTTTGATATTGTCAGTTTTTGAGGGAACACAAAGATAGAAAGGTTGGAACGGGCTAAAATGCAATATGCATCACACGCATTTAACCATCACTGAAGTCAACATTTTATAGGGTCGGATATGTGAGTGCTGACTGTGTGTGTATATCTCTCTCTCTCTCTCTCTCTCTCTCTCCTCTCTCTCTCCTCTCTCCTCTCTCCTCTCTCTCTCTCTCTCTCTCTCTCTCTCTCTCTCTCTCCTCTCTCTCTCTCTCTCTCTCTCTATATATAGAGAGAGAGAGAGAGATACAGACAAGTGTACGTGGAGAAAAATAATGGTTAAAGTTATCAAGCTTCAGAATATGAAAATGTCATAGCTGTACTGCTTCACTGTTAACACACTAGCTGTCCGTCTCTATGAATTTCCTTATTCCCACCCTCCCGAGCCATTGGGATCTGTAACAAACAGCTATTGGTTAGAAAGCCGTGTAAACTTATCAAGTCTTCCGTTCGTTGTAACTGCAATGCTATAACATCTTTTATTGTTAGTCATTATCCTATCAATATTTTATACTACTACTACGGGCAGCAGTGTGGAGTAGTGGTTAGGGCTCTGGACTCTTGACCGGAGGGTTGTGGGTTCAGTCCCAGGTGGGGGGACACTGCTGCTGTACCCTTGAGCAAGGTACTTTACCTAGATTGCTCCAGTAAAAACCCAACTGTATAAACGGGTAATTGTATGTAAAAATAATGTGTTATCTTGTAAGAGTTGTAAGTTGCCCTGGATAAGGGCGTCTGCTAAGAAATAAATAATAATAATAATAATAATGCAGGTGTCTTTGAGACTGGATAAAGTAGGACAGTCAAACAAAAAACGAAAATGCTACACAAGTTTGAAATTGCACGTTGTTGTGTTTGCTGAAATATTTGGCAATCGCAATGCTGAAAAAACAGTACGTGACTGGAGACAAAACAAAGACAAACTTAAAATGACATTGAAAACACATTGAGTATTTTGACTAATACACCATACTGTAACTTGTTCTACATGTCAGTGTAACCCAGTGGTACACTTGTAAAGTATGTGTGTGGTTCTGATTAACAAAACCTAATGAATGTATTTGACAAGTAATGCAATTAAAATAGATGTTGTGACTGGTTATTAGATAGTTTTTAATATTATTGATGCAAGCAGCACTTAAAATTATTTATTAATTTAATTATATTATTATTATTATTATTATTATTATTATTATTATTATTATTTATTTATTTATTTATTTATTATCAGACGCTGTATTGCCCAAATATGTTCAGTAAAGGAAATAAGATATGTTCTTGAAGTGTTTGGGTACTTGATAAGCTAAAATAAAATAGGTTAATACAGATGTGATGTAGGATGTATAACTTGATTTTACGCTCTTAACTATTGCTTTTAAGTACCATTTGTCAGTGGTTTACACTGTTACTACTGGAATTTACAGTACTGTAGTAGTATTTTATCTATTTTGATGTATTTTGACATTGCGATTACATTTTTTTTTTAACCAATTTAGAAATTTTGAAAAATGGAATTGTAGCAGTTTAACTAAAAACGAAAAACTCTGTCAAATTAATGGAGTAAAATGTTGCAAACAAGGTTTGTTTCGGAACTAAACTTGTGTATCTTTCTTTCTTTATCGGTGTTGAGCGCCAATAGGGAAAAAAATTAATTGTAAAAAACAGTATTTTAAACATAAGTGTTTTCCAAAAATGCAAGTCTCAAAAGGGGGGGACGGGGGGACTTTTACACCAGTGCGATTTTTATGGTAGGTTGCACAGGAAAAGGTTATTTAATATTTTACAGCATTGATTGGATTGCATCCAACTCCCGGGAGTTTAGTTCTTTTTAAAGAAAATACATATTTTTCTGTGTTTTGTTTTTTTTTGTTTCTGGAGAAATATATCTTAAAATAAAATGTGCTCAGGAAGAGTCCTTAAAAAAAAAAACAATCTAGATTGTTGCATATGTGGTCTCACACTTCAGAAGCAACTCGCCCATGTCAGATGCGTTCCTTCAATCAGAACCGTGGCATGGAACAGAGTGCAAAAGACGTTGGCGTGTTTTATTTTTTACAAATGCTATGTAAACAATACCATTCAAAATCTAATTCACATTAACAAAATGTGGGCATTTTTCATATCGGAAAATGTGAGATTTATGAATTGCCGATAATGCATTTTAGATTTATTGGAATTATTTTGTTAGCTGTATGTACATTTAAGTTCTTGCCTACTTGTGATTATATCCTGACATGAGAAGTAATGTTTTTCCTCTCTTTTTCTTTCAGTGGTCAAGGAAGCTTGATACAGCCATTTATTTATTACAGATTTCTAACTCTTCGCTACTCATCCCGCAGAAACCCATATTGTCGGTAAGCTATGTACTTTAAGATTAAAAACGGGCACCATTAAAAAACGTGTTTAATTTGCTGTTTATAATGAATGTATAGGATGAATCATTTTTGCAACTATTATTTGTTTGCATGCAACTCAAATGCAAACAACATATGGAACTACTATTCAGCTGGCTGTATATAACCCAATACAGATCGGTTCCCTTGATGCTATTGTCCCCAAAACGAATAGGTGTCTGTAGGACCAACATGCAACAACTGCCACCCATTACATTATTTTTTCTTTTAAGGTCTAAAAGTTATTGATTTATTTTACACTGACATATGTTTTTGAACACCTAATGGTCAAAGTGATGCACCGTTTCATGAAGTTAGTCACCGTCATTATCTCCTGGTTCTGTATGGAGGAGGGTTTCCAAAGTAAACAAAGAAAGGCCGTATGTAGCAGTCGGCACTCGTTTACCTGACCCCTCCCGTCTAGGTTCCCCTAATGCAGGGGCTCTCAAACTTTTTTTGCTGGGCCCCGATTTGGAAATGTTTCAGGCTGTGACGACCCCCCCACCCGACCCCCACCCCGCGGTGCGATATCATGTGAAATTACTGTAAATCAGTGGTCTCCAACCTTTGCTGCCCCATGGGCAACAACACTGAACAAGTAACTCACTGCTTTGCTCTACCTATCAGCCTGAAGAAACATGTATTTGTGGTAAGCACAATGTAGAAGACAAGATTGCTCTCCCTCAGCCTTAGGAAACATTTATGTGTGTAAAATAAAATATAGGACCTACATCTCAGACAGTGGAGATTCTAGAGTATAGCACACAGGGGGGCACCAAGGGGGCCCCGATTAACTTGTGGAGGGGCACTTTAGTAGGGCTACTGATTTTCCACAATCGCGGAATCACAGACGGAATGGCGGAATTAGGCATTTTTGGAATGGAATTGCAAACATGCAAACAATCTTTTACTGCTGTTATTCTCCTATAAAAAATAGTGGATTACTTTGAAAACTTCACAACCAAGAAGCCCAGCGATGACGCTTGTATAAAACGTTTTTGTATGTTTATTTGGATCATTGGATAACGAGAAAACAGGTGGTTTTGTGGGCGTTACGCTGATGGACTGTCTGTCTCTGCAGCGCTGCCTGTGTGCTGAGAGTAGAGTTGTTTAAAAAAGCAAGTATAGATAGATAGATCAGTGAGGAAGTTTACTACTATGATGACTTAAATAGAATAAAGGTATTTGGCATGTTCTACCTTGTTTCAATTTTGGTCTTCAGACAGATTTTTAATCTGGAGGTAGTTTCTGCAAATATATTTCCTTATGTGATGCACATAATTATGACATTCTTATCACGAGCATAAACATGACTTGCTTGCAAAGGTATATTACTCCTAATTTTGACATTAAAAAATAAGTAAATGTTTTGTTTCTTTTGTAGAACTCTTTTCACTGAGATGAGGATCCTGATTGAACATTTTATAATGAAGCCTGCCTGCCCCGTGTTCCTAAGAAAAATGTTTCTCAATAGCATTGTCCTTGTTAGCTGGTTGGCACCAACAGGGGCATAATGAGACTTGGGATATTGTCTGGGTATTGAAAAACATCCTGAATATTTCCAGCAGCTGGTCCTTCTGCTAAATACTATATTGCTAACATTTTATTCCATAATGCACTGAATCTTTGTTTGAGTCGGAACCTTTCAAAATACAGTTTCACAACACTGAGTACATATTGAGGTCCATGTTGTTTATCATTTAGGTGTTTTAAGGTTTGTAATACTAAATGCTGTGATCCCAATCAGCTCTAAGGATTTTTTTAGTTTTTATAAATCAGTGGCGGTCCCCTTTTCTTTTACGTATGAGGGAAACAAAAAGATAAATCCACTGTATCAGCAGTTTTTTTAAAATTTTTTATGTGTATTCTGTATAAATGCAACTTTTTTTTGTTAAATGTTCTGGATAATTTAGAGTTCTGTTTCCAATATACAGTAGCAACTGAATGACATTGATTTAATCATCGTTGTACTGTATTTTAACAGCCAAAATTATTTAAAAGGAGTCCAC
Source organism: Acipenser oxyrinchus oxyrinchus (assembly GCA_030684275.1). Taxonomy (NCBI): domain Eukaryota; kingdom Metazoa; phylum Chordata; class Actinopteri; order Acipenseriformes; family Acipenseridae; genus Acipenser; species Acipenser oxyrinchus. The sequence continues at coordinate 102,151,276 of CM060248.1, read as the reverse complement.
ATTAGTTTTTCATCATGTCTATAAAAAAATATTAATTTTTAATGAGTTAGAAATACAGAAAGCATTGCACACCATTTTATCACAGTAGTTTCTTTTGAAATATTCTTTTAAAAAAATCTTTAAATACCATTTGAAGAATTTTATTATTCAAAGGAATGTGTGTGATCTTTGATGTACCATATATTTAAACTGCATTTCAATATCCCGTTTCATCTGTGTTCAGCATGTGGTTTTCAGGAATTACAATAAATATACGGATGTGTGATTACAAGATGTGCAGCCATGGAATCAGTATGTGGTCATGTACCTGAACCAAACAAAGAAATCTGATAATAAATAACTTGTATTTAAAAAAAAAATTAAAAAAAAGTCAAGTACCCCATTGGATTATTGATGGCTTTATTTTAATGTGTTGGTGTGGTTATGATGACATGATTTAAGAGAAATGATATAAAACATTCTGTATTTCCATGTTGCTGTTATAAAAAATCTGCATAGCCAACATTTATAGGAAGGAAGCTTTTATTACTTATACTCTAGTAATATCCTACAACATGAAAAATATAGCAGTTAGGGTTATGTTACCGTACAAGAAATTCAATAATCATTTCAGTTAATCTGTCTGTAGTGCATGTTAGTTGATGAAAGCATCCTTGTTATTTAAATATGGGTAGCAGTGTGTTCAATGTAGAAGCCTTGAGCTCCAGGTACACATTTAGAAATACTATTAAGTAAATCGAATTATTTCAGTTTGATATTTATTTTCCATATATTATAACTTTTTCAAAGCTTGTTATTTATCTGCTTTTTTAATGAGCTATTTCTGCTGTTACAGATGATAGCTGCTTGAACTGCTGTTGTATAATTTTCCTTGGTTCAGATGTATTCTATTCTGCATTGTGTCATGGGATTTTATATTGGCTACAGTTTCTACTTGAATAAAGTATATGGCTGGGACTTGTTTCTGAATGTTTGACCCATTTCACGTTTTTAGGAAAACTAAGAAGACACCCATCATTTGGTATTGTATATAGAGTGGATACATGTATACAAAGGATCAGGGGGGAAAAAAACATGCACAAGAAAAAATATAGTACATATATAGATAGATAAAATGTCGTCATGTTTATATATGAAATAGAAAATGGCTTTCGTCTCTTGGTAAGCTCTGTGGTTTCACCAAAATCGAAAGTTGTTGAGACCTGAATGACTACATGGCATCCCTTTCTAGGCTATTGGTAAGATCCATGGTGCCAGGCTCATTACTTGTATGGCTGGTTTCACAGACCTGGATTATCTTGGACCACCTAATGCTGTCTTAGTTAATGCAGAACAATATTAGTGGTATTTATGAAAACACGTTTCAGTGAAAAACAAGCAACACAAGGGGACCATGTTCAAGGGATTCTATACTCCTCTTCAAGCGAGTGACATTTTGAGCTTGTTTTGTGCTTCGAGCTGAAGGGTCAGAACAGTACACCAGCATTTGTTTGACATTCAGTTTAATGCAATGCTGGTACATGGTCTTTGACGAGGGGTGTGTGAACGGGAGAGAATGAATCTGAGCTGCAAATCTACCTCCTGACCAGGAAGGGCACCAAGTAAGGTTGGTGGTACGCCTTCACAGGGATGGGCCGACCATAAACATATATAGAACTAAAACTGCTAGCAACTATACAGGCTTCCAAGCAGTTATCGTGAAATTTAAGTGCATTGGTTATTAAAGATGAAACGTTATCATCACAACTGTGCTAACTGTAAATTTTGGCACAAATATGAGAATACTTTTGAAAATTCCCCGAAATTGTCATTAAATCTAAGATGGCTGCCACACCATGTGACCAAAGGCCACCATATTGACCACGGCACAACATCCCATAGTCCTCTACATCCATGTCAAATTACGTGCAGTTTGGTGCAGCCGATCAGAAGTTATAGGCAGTTTTATAGCCAGGTGCGTGTGTTGATGATGTCATACATCATCGTTTGACCTTAAGGAGAGCACGCCCTAGGAGTTAAAATTTCAACGTAAATTCCAATATGGCTGCCACGCCGTGTGAGCAATCGGTTTCAATCTTCAGCAGTTATTACTTTCCAACGGTCTGTGCAATTGTGTTGACACTGAAGAGCATAAGTGCAACAGTGTTCTTGTTATGGGTTGCAAGTTTTTTTACAATTATCAATATGGCCGCCAAACAATGTGACCAAAATGTGGCATTTTCATATCACCAATACTTTACGTGAGTCTCTATGGTCATATAAAGTTTCATGACTGTAGTGTAATGCACCTTGGATTTATGTACGAATGTATGAAAATAGAGCCGTCGTGAAACGGTTATTTGCGCGCCGCGACCATGTTTTTTAGCGAAAAAGCGTGGATTTTACAAACGGTAGAAAGGACCTGGCCATGAACATGCGTGCCAATTTAGGTGTCGATTGATGTTGTGGTTTAAGACTAGAAGATTGTTGAATATTTGGCGCCAATCCAGCGTAGTGGGCAATGTAATTGTTCAATCGACCTCGATTGAATATATGTTTTTTATAGGCCATTGCTGCACTATCTGCTGCCATTGTCATAGTTCCACCTTAAGTTGTTTTTAACGACAAGAGTTTTGAAAAATTCCCAAAATTTCCACGAGATCCAATATGGCGGTCAAACCATGTGACTTTTTCATTTGGGGACGCCAGTCTGGTTGTCCAGCCATAGGCATCTACTTACGTATGAGTTTTCATAACTCTGCGATGATGTTTGGGAAGAAAAATAATAATAACTAGAGTTGCAAGCAACTTTACGGCTTCCAAGCAGTTATCGTGAAATTTAAGTGCATTGGTTATTATAGATGAAACTTTATCCTCACAACTATGCTAACTGTGTTAATTTTGGCACAAATATTGGAATTATTGGTTAGTAGCCCATTTAAATTTTATTTGGATGCACACGAAATTCTAAATAGTATGCAGTCATATACATTGAAAATAATGCATATAAGAGGCTAACATTGTTCTAAATTCGAAATCGCTCTGTTTGAGTTTGTGTACGTGTGGTGACCTATTCTTAAGTTTGCAATATAAAATAAAGTCTACAGCATGTATTGGTTCTTGTATATTTTAATGCCACTATCATTTAATGTGCATTTTTAAAGCAATAGAAAGTGATAGTGTAACGATTGCCTATCGGGTGCCTGGCAAATACACAATTCACCATATTTAATTGTGACCAAACCGCTACTAGGACATAACATGTGCACGATTTATGAGTAACACCACTCCAATCCTATGCCGAGGAATTATAAACAGGACAGAGCAGAGAAGCAGCTGGAACAGAACCCAGACAGACAGTACTGGTTCTTGTATATTTTAGTGCCACTATCATTTATTGTGCATTCGTAAAGCAATAGAAAGTGATAATAGTGTAACGATTGGCTATATGGGGTGCCTGGCTTCGTTGCCACATATTCAGAATTTGCAATTGTTGTTTTATCAATTTGGTAATAACTATATCTATCACTGTAGTTATGAAATAAAAAAAAAACAGACGCCATATCAGTAAAACGAGTAGTGCTTTTTTTTTTGGCTTCTGTTCAGCTACGACAGCGTTGTTAAAAAAATAAATATTATTACAGAACATTTTTGCACAGCCCGAGAAGACGGTAATATTTTTCAAATTCTTTGTGTGTATCAGTATTGCCTGCCTGTCCACGAGGTTATACGTAAACAAACAGCATTACGGCTGAGAAGCTGGTAAGCTCGAATTATATTAAAATGTCCGCTTTTTGGGGGGATTCTCCATGTATAACTATGCGATCTTTACAGTTACAATGCTATTTTATAGAGCAAGCGATTGTGAAGCGTTCTGTCTATACATTTGATTACCAAAAATAAATATTTCAATTAAATTTACGGCCCCAAAGTCGTCGTCCCCCCCCATGCGTCTTTGGGTTACACGCGGGGATTTGTTGCAACAGATTCAGGATTTGTGACTGTGTTTGACCACATTTCAGTCGTAAAAATAATTATATAACGATTTTTAAGCAACTGTATTCATGTGATTTGTAAAGCGCATGTATTATTTATTTGTTTTGTTTGTTTTGATTCTCTTATGGTTTGGAAAGCATAGTGCAGGTTATTTTTTTATTTTTATTTTTTCGCGTGGATGCAGCTGCAACAGTAGTTTACAGTATGTGTCTTTATATACTGTATACTGTGTGTACGTGTGAATTAATATCATCCTTTCCACTGTAATTAAGTTACATGAGTTAGTAAAACTGTTCTTTAAACACCAGCAAAAAATGGCCGTTTTAAGAAAGATTTTTTCTCTAGCTTGTTGACTGTACTGTTAACAGCTGTCCCCAATGGTAGGAATGTAATTTCAAGGTGAAATATGTGCATAAATGGCATTTCACCCATATTGATTGGCTCATGGCGGTCATGTTTGTTAATATAGGAACTTTTCCTGACTAACTTGTCAGCATGTTTTGGCAGAAAATAATAATAATAATAATAATAATAATAATAATATATAATAATAATAATAATAATAATAATAATAACTAGAGTTGCGAGCAACTTTACGGCTTCCAAGCAGTTAGTGTGAAATTGAAGCGCATTGGTTGTTATAGATGAAATGTTATCATCACAAATCATTTTGGACACAGCTGACTGTGTCAGTTATGGCCAAAATATTGGAATCATTGGTTAGATGATCAATGCTGAAATCTCATTGGCCCACAGCAGCCATGTTTTGTACTGTAGCAACTTCCCTTGAACAACCATAAAAGATAATCATACTTACATCATTTATGCTCATTTTGGCTTCAATCAGAACTCTGCATGTTATATAACAACCATCTGCAGTCAATAAGAAATTATTGGAAGTTTTACAGCCAGCTTTAAATTTGACCTTTAGCAGAACTTAACCATACTATATAAAACTATTTATGCATTACACATTACACTACTTGCATTACCTATAGTGTTCATATAAACACACCAGTTTTGTAAAACAACAAAAGTCACATCTAATAAATTACAAACATATTTTTTCTTTACCTTGCTATATTTTTTTCTATACCTTGCAGACTTTTCCACATTAACAGCTGACCCCAGTGGTGGAATGTGTCATTTCAGGTGAAAATTTGCAAAACTGACATTTCACCCATGTTGATTGGCTCATGGCGGTCATGTTTGTTGATGTAGGAACTTTTCCTGAGTAACTTTTTTAGAGGACAGTACAAGGATAACATATACCCAAGATTCATGTAAATCAGCCAAAGGGCTCATGAGCAGTTTTTGTTTAAGTGTTTTACGCAAAATCAAACACAGCTGCCACACCATGTGACTGATCCATTTTTCCTTAAGTAGAATCAATCGTGGACATGAGCGCACTATGTACAAAATTTTTCACAGCTGTACCATTTACCGTTCATGAGAAGAAGACTTTTGAATATTGTCCAAACTTTTCATTAAATCCAAGATGGCTGCCACACCATGTGACCTAAGGCAGCCATATTGACCACGACACAACATTCCATAGTCCTCTACATCCGTGTCAAATTTTGTGCATTTTGGTGCAGCCGATAAGAAGTTATACGCAGTTTTATAGCCAGTTGCGTATGTTGATGATGTCATGCAGCGTGGACGCCATGATTTTCACAGTAGCAACTTCCCTTGAACAAGCGTAACAGATGACCATACTGAGATGTTTTATTCCAATTTTTGTTTCAATCGGATAAGCGGTTTCAGAGAAGAAGATATTTGAATTTTGATGATTTTATATTTTTATGGTAATTTTATGTCATTAATCAATGTGGTTGCCAAACCACACAACCAATCAGCTTCATATTAACAACATTTAATCATGGACTATCCCTCAACATGTATAGCAATTTTCAGAACTCTGCAGTAAACGGTTTCCGATACATAGGCGTTTTAACAAATTCCGCAAAATCCAATATGGCTGCCGAACCATGTGACTTGCGCAAATTTGCTGAATATCACCGACTATCCCCCATAGGCATCTACCAGTGTACCGCATTTCGTGAGTTTTTGAGCATGTTTTGGCAGAAAAATAATAATAATAATAATAATAATAATAATAATAATAATAATAATAATCCTAACAAAAACAATAGGCTTCCTCAGCCTACGGCTTGGAAGCCTAATAATAATAATAAACACAGCAATAACAATAGGCTTCCCAGCCTTTGGCTTGGAAGCCTAACTAGACCAGCCATCAGCTGAGTTCAAGTGAGCAATCGTGCCCCCAGTAATTGATAATAAGGGGGAGAACAGCAAAGAGACAGGTAAGTTTTACAGATATATTAACCAGCTTAAATATACATAAAGTAGCCTCCAAAATGATTCATACCCTTGAATAAAAGTTGATTCTGCAAGAAAATGCAGGTGTAAAGAATTGTATGACTATCAATATTGTATGCATGAATAGCTTATTTGTCAAAAAATAGTTAAATATGTTTCAAAACGCACAATGTTCAAATTTATTTATACCCTGTAAATATGTCAAATAAATACTTTCAATTTAATCCTGCCACGCCTTTTACTCATCTGGTAGTTTCAAAAAACATCAGGAAGGAAATAGACATCGCAGAGTAACAACCTTACATATATGTCTTGTATATGTAGCCCATGTCTTGATTTTTGCTTTAGCATCTGAATAGATCAATTAACTAGACCCATCAAGAGTTGGAGAGTAATTTAAAAGTGTATTATCGAAATTTAAAAACACCCTTTTATTGAAGCTAAATCAATTAAACCCTGAAAGTGCTGCGTGTATCTGCAAGTTTACATTGGTTACAGCGCTCTCAGTGGCAGGATTATTATCACCCAAGATGGAGGGTGGAATTCTCACTCGACTGCAATGTAAAGTCATCTGTTTGGTAGTCTAGTTCTATATGTGGCTGTGGGGCGTAGCTGTAAGACTGCTGAACTGCTCTGCTGTGATCAGCTGTGTTGTGTGCGGTGATTGGGTAGAGCGTGGCACCGCACTGATCATGGGGAGGAGTTTGGCAGTTCAAAGGGGACACAGCTAAGTGAGTACAGACCCTTACGCTGACAAGCCGGAGCATTGCTTGCTTGTTTTGTATTGTATTTTGGCAGACGAACACCACGGGAGTTGAAGCATGGAGCCAGCACTACCACCCGGAGCACCTTGGCCACCGCACCTCACCTGGTTACCGCACCACGGAGCACGAGCACTTGCACCCTGGAAACTGTATTTATTGTTTTATTGTTTTTGGGATCTCGTTGGTTAAATCCCCTATACCATTGTTGGTAGAGGGGAGAGCTTTTGAATAAATGGGACGCCTACTATAAATACACCCTCGTTGTGGACATTATATCACTCCTACACCACTCACATCCTGACATGGTGTCAGCTGCCTGACGACAAGCAGCCTGGTCTTGAAATGATCAAAATAGATTGAAAAATGGATAATATTTTTATATTTAAAGACCACAGCACATAGATGCTAATTTAGGCCTCAGTGGGGAAATATAGTCCTCTTGCATATTTCAGAAAAATGTGAAACCCATTCAATAAAATCCAATAAACATAATAATCACAGCCTGCTGACACTAAAGAAAAAGGACCTCATTTGTTGCTTCTTTTATGCAGCGATTTACTGTATCCCTGTAGGTTTTCAAATCAGATCAGCACAGTAATTTAGCCTTGACTGCGCTGGTAAATGAAAGCCCACAGATCCATATGTGTTTTGTGTTCTGCTTAAATCAGCAGGAATGATAAATTTGATGGTTTGAAATTGGAACTGTCTAGGGCTTGCTGCAATGGTTGTGTGCGATAATGTCTTCAGCTGTAATTTACTGTGACCTTTTGCATGTGTGCTTTGTATAACAACTATAGTGTAATTTCAACAAAATTGTTTTGGGTTCTTTTTTGACAGCAGCTTTATATTTGTTACCTACAATATAGACAAATAAGCCTTTCTTTTCTTGAGTTGAATACACTGTACGCCATTCTCTATTGAAAGGGACAGTACTTTCCCTACATTGTGTTTGTTACATAAACAGAATAGTTCATGAATGAACACAGAGAGCTGTGGTTATTTCAGTGAGGATAGCCGGGTATAACAGGGCGTTCCCAATGAAGTTGCCATATCATAAATACCTTAAAAGTCCTTGTGTACCATTGTGGTTCATGTAACTTGCTACCTGCATTCCGTCTTTGGATTTCCTATTGACTTTCAGACGTTACAGTCCTCTGCAGCTGTCATCTTCCCCTTTCAGTCTCCAGTTATTTCCGAATGGATGTATTTTCTGGGATGTTTGCCATACCTTAATGATGCTTGGCTCAGTAGTCTTTTATTTCCCTCTTGCAGAGCAGTTACAATTAGACACCCATTATCATGATCCTTTCATAAACCATTATTTTTTTGCTTCTACCAATTTTACATCCAACAACCAAAGGCTTTAGGCATTAAGCATTGTATTACACATTGCATTACTTTACAAAGATCACTACTTTTTTTAAAACTTTGTTTACTAGTAATTCCTCTTAATGTCTACAGAGATGGGTTAGCACAGGTATTCTTTAAATGTGAGCTGAGTACAGATTCAGTCTGTACTCAAAATCCCAGTCGTGCCTGCTTCAGTTCACCAAGAGGGTAGGACACAAGTTAAAAATATATAATCCTTATTGGACACAATGGCCATCCAGCTAGGTTGTAAGACGTCTCAGAGAGAACGGACACTACAACTGCTCGTTGTTGCGATCTGGCTAGCCACATTAAATCCAGAAGGGCATTTGCCCCAGCAAATTTAGAAACCCCATCTTTCACAATATGTACCCCTACACGTTGATGTTTTGTATGTCTATTTCTAAAGCCATCTGTCTGTCAAACGCTATATGATGAATTCAAACAATAACTGCCTCAAATATTCACCAAGGTTTTGTTTCATCCTACCCTTATAATGATCTTTAAGTTTGCATTTCTGTATGCTTCGATAAACTGTGGATTGTATTCAAATTACAAATGATACAAATATACAAATGATTAATCTGATTATGAAAAAAAATAAAGTGTAAATTATTGGGGCAGCAGTGTGTAGTTGTGGTTAGGGCTCTGGACTCTTGACCTGAGGGTCGTGGGTTCAGTCCCAGATGGGGGACACTGCTGCTGTACCCTTGAGCAAGGTACTTTACCTAGATTGCTCCAGTAAAAACCCAACTGTATAAATGGGTAATTGTATGTAAAAAATAATGTGATATCTTGTAATAATTGTAAGTCACCCTGGATAAGGGCGTCTGCTAAGAAATAAATAATAATAATTATTATTATGCCTGGTGAGGACTGTGAAGTCACAGTCCTGTCTGCAATGCCTTCTGTCCACCAACAGATGGCACCACAGGAATGGTCTGCTTTGTTCAATTGAACTTTCTTCTGACAGCAAATACACTGTTGCATTTTTGTCATAATAGTTGTCTCCTGGGCCAAATTTAAACCCAGATCTTGAGAGGCGAAAGGCTAGTTCAAACCAAGGTCTCAAGAGGTATAAGGCTAGTACATTACCCCTCACAATGGATTATATTCAGTGACGCAGGCAGAAAGGCTTTGGGGGCTCTTAGCTTGCCAAGGTGGAATCTAAACAATTGTAGAAACTTTGACTGTGTTTGGGGTGTATTAGTTGAAGAATGTTGGGACTGCAGCGAAGTGAGCAAAACAACATTGTTAGTGTTCATAGGTTTAAGCTGAATACTGTGTTTTTTAGTACTGAATAATTGTGTCAGGTACTGGAATAGCTATGATAATGTATGTAAGGTGTAACAATGTACAAGCATAACCTGATGTTCCAGTAAAAATCACAGAAACAACAGGGGAGAAGGAGATTTTTCACGGAAAGGGTGGTGAACCATTTTAACAAGCAAGAGACTATCAGATCCTTCAAGAATAGACTGGATGCTGTCATGAACAATACTGCATAACCCTCTCTGTGACCATAATAAGACCTTTAGCTAGTCATCTGGAGGAAGGGTGGTCCATTTAGCCATGGATTCCCAGACTTTTTATTTCCCCTACTAACTTGGTTAGGGTTTTTTTTCCTCTCTTGAGTGTTAACAGACCATGCTTGCATTAAGCGAGAGTGCATAGGTGGGCTGAATGGCCTTTTCTCGTTCTAGAATTTCTTATGTTCTTATGTCACAATAAAAACTGCACTAGGTCACTATACTATCTCTTCTACTGTGTTTCAATAATTAGACTTAACATTGTTACATACATGTCGATTCTACAATTCTTCCAGTAGAGGTTGCATGCAATTGAGTAGGGCAACTTAACCCATCGTCACTTCAGTGTCTGAAACCATCCAACATGTCTTTTGAGTTTAAAGGCGCATACTCGGAGACAGACATTTTCATTCATGCAATCTCGTGATAACCGTCGTCGGAAGTATCAATCGTGAGTTTAGAATTACAGGGTTCTGACGACCAAAAGTATGCTTTTGAGTAATCAAGCTATAAAGTTTTTATAGACCACATTGAATGTTGCTCAGTAGCACCTTTGCCTGCTCTATCCCTGTGTGTTCATCACCTGAAAGCAATTCATAGCCAGATACCAATGGGCCCACCAGCATTTCTGAGGGATTCTTTCGAGGGGTGATTTTGCAGCTAGAGCCATGTCACTTAATAGAGTCAAAATCTTTTGAGGTACATAATTCCATCTGACATTTTAATATAGATTTTTTTTAATTAAACAGAACTGATCATGTTTATCACAAATTTAACATTTCATTTATTATTATTTTTTCTGGAAAACATAAGCAATACATCAAAAATAATTCCATTATGTCTTCTTTTTAACCCTTCAAGTTCTAGTAAAATCTCTCACGTGGGCAACATTTTTACAGCAACACATCAAACAAAAATATTTCATTTCTTTTCAGTATTATAAAAACATGTTGCAGTTCCATGTTAATTACAATTAGAAAGCCTGTTATTGAATTAAGGTGATATTTGCAGTATTGTAATGTTTATGTGATTAGTTAGATAGAGCAGACGTGCATGTGTTCATTCAGCCATCTTTATTTTATTACTCCCCCACTCTGACCCCGGGTTCCCTTTTCCACCAGGTGGCAGCATAACAACATATATTACAATATTCTTTCTTTTATACAAGACAATGCAGTTTCTTCTATATATCATGCACAATATCCCATGGCACTTTACAATAACAACTCAGAAACCCATTGGCCAATCATGCCTCTAAACTGCTCTGTGGCTGCATAGACCCTGCACTGTTGCAAAGATCTTGGCTGTAGGGAGCCCTGCTCAATGCTGTCACTGGTGCCTGGCTGAAGGGAGCCCTGCTCAATGCTGTCACTGGTGCCTGGCTGTAGGGAGCCCTGCTCAATGCTGTCACTGGTGCCTGGCTGTAAGGAGCCCTGCTCAATGCTGTCACTGGTGCCTGGCTGTGGGGAGCCCTGCTCAATGTTGTCACTGGTGCCTGGCTGTAGGGAGCGCTGCTCAATGCTGTCACTGGTGCCTGGCTGTGGGGAGCCCTGCTCAATGTTGTCACTGGTGCCTGGCTGTAGGGAGCGCTGCTCAATGCTGTCACTGGTGCCTGGCTGTGGGGAGCCCTGCTCAATGGTGTCACTGGTGCCTGGCTGTAGGGAGCCCTGCTCAATGCTGTCACTGGTGCCTGGCGGTAGGGAGCCCTGCTCAATGCTGTCACTGGTGCCTGGCTGTAGGGAGCGCTGCTCAATGCTGTCACTGGTGCCTGACTGTAGGGAGCCCTGCTCAATGGTGTCACTGGTGCCTGGCTGTAGGGAGCCCTGCTCAATGCTGTCACTGGTGCCTGGCTGTGGGGAGCCCTGCTCAATGCTGTCACTGGTGCCTGGCTGTAGGGAGCGCTGCTCAATGCTGTCACTGGTGCCTGGCTGTAGGGAGCCCTGCTCAATGCTGTCACTGGTGCCTGGCTGTAGGAAGCCCTGCTCAATGCTGTCACTGGTGCCTGGCTGTAGGGAGCCCTGCTCAATGCTGTCACTGGTGCCTGGCTGTAGGGAGCCCTGCTCAATGCTGTCACTGGTGCCTGGCTGTAGGGAGCCCTGCTCAATGCTGTCACTGGTGCCTGGCTGTAGGGAGCGCTGCTCAATGCTGTCACTGGTGCCTGGCTGTAGGGAGGCCTGCTCAATGCTGTCACTGGTGCCTGGCTGTAGGGAGCCCTGCTCAATGCTGTCACTGGTGCCTGGCTGTGGGGAGCCCTGCTCAATGCTGTCACTGGTGCCTGGCTGTAGGGAGCCCTGCTCAATGCTGTCACTGGTGCCTGGCTGTAGGGAGCCCTGCTCAATGCTGTCACTGGTGCCTGGCTGTAGGAAGCCCTGCTCAATGCTGTCACTGGTGCCTGGCTGTAGGGAGCCCTGCTCAATGCTGTCACTGGTGCCTGGCTGTAGGGAGACCTGCTCAATGCTGTCACTGGTGCCTGGCTGTGGGGAGCCCTGCTCAATGCTGTCTCTGGTGCCTGGCTGTGGGGAGCCCTGCTCAATGCTGTCACTGGTGCCTGGCTGTAGGGAGCCCTGCTCAATGCTGTCACTGGTGCCTGGCTGTAGGAAGCCCTGCTCAATGCTGTCACTGGTGCCTGGCTGTAGGGAGCCCTGCTCAATGCTGTCACTGGTGCCTGGCTGTAGGGAGCCCTGCTGTGAGTCACTGTCTGTGTCTGTGCTCTGATTTGACTGAAATATAAATTGCATGTATCAGAATGTTGTAATAAATACAATTATAATAATCTCTTCTATAATCTATTAACTCCATATAACTTGTCATTTAAAACTTAAAATATGCTATTCAAAAAGAGGAAAGCTAATTTTAGTTAAACTTAAGCAAAATCTAGTTATACTCCTTTTATAATTAAAAAGACTAGTAGTGTACGTGAATATTTAATAAGGTTATTACCAAATTAATTATGGTATAATCAGTCAGGTTTATTAAACAAATTTGGGAACATGCTAAGTTTTAAATAGTCTTCTTGGGCTCTCTCACTCATGCTGTCACATTCTGCCTTGACAAAATTAAACTCATAAAATCAATTTTTATAATATACCTGTAATCTACTAAACAGCTGTAAAGTGTTCAGAACTGCATTACACGGCAGCATTATGTTACACAGTCTGCATGTCATGATTGCTAGAGGTGCCACTGTTCTAAAAACATAATTGGCTGGTCACATAGTAAGGGGCTTTCTGATTGGTGGAGATGCTGGCGCTGATAAACTCTTATAACTAATTCAAATTTGGGGGATATGTAGCTAAAGCTTTTTACCGCATGATTAAAGTAGCTCCCATTGAACATGTGGTATAACACAAATAGTTTAGATAGAACCTGACCACAACAATGTCTGCAGTTTTACTCATTTGTTAGTTAGAACCCTGTAATTTCAAACTCACGCAATGTCGGTAATCTCGCGAGGTTTTCATCCAGCGGTCTGCGTAATGATGGAAATGCTGTTCAGTTTGTTGGTGGTAAAGATGCATTGAGTTATGAATATCGGCAGTTACAGACAGGTAAGCAAAAACGGGACTCGAATGGCTGTGGTTGAGAAGATGTTTTTTTGTTTTGGTGGTTGTAAATTTAGTCTAGTGTAATTTTATTCTTAGAGTGTTGTCTCATCCACAGCCATAGCCGTGTTGCATGGGAGTTTGCAACACATCAAGCACACTGAATTACATTATTTACAGATACAGGACATTTGTTTTGAATTCATAAATAATTAATTTTTTCCACCTGTCTTACAAGCACTTACTGTATGTAGTCAGTTGCATCGTCATTTGCATCAGCCCACGCAGTGTTTTCCTGTGATGTGATGTGATGTGATGTGATGTGATTGGTGGTCGAATTTATATCTACGGTACATGATTTGGCAACTGAACTTCAGGTACCTTCAGTAAATTAATAAAAGCGACTTTTTGTGTGTTAAGATCGAAGTTTAATACTGGAACTTGCATGTTTTATGACCATTGATGACAGAATGTAGTCGTCTAGGCGATAGGTATACATATGGTGACATGCCGCAATAGTTCCTAATCTTACGATATATAGCCTGCTGCTACAGTCTTCCAAAATACATGTTGGAGTAAAAGGTTTGCCAATTAAAAGGGTCACACTGTACGTAATACTTTCAGTTTAAAATGTGTTGCTGCTGAGTGGCTTGGTGTATTGGCGATATCAAACCATCATAACCAATAATTGATCTTTTGTGGGGTGAGGTTTCATGGATGTTAATTCCATATAAATGAAACATTTGTTAAATTGGATATGCCATCAAAATCAAACTGATGACACGAAAAAAAAGCTTGTCTGACACTGCAGAGAGCACTTTTTTGGGGGTTAAATCCTGCAGCTGTTTTGTAATTTAATTTAATCTTGCAGATCCTGACCTATCAAAATGAACACGGTCTTTTGTGTAAAACATATGCCCAGCGCAGGCAGTAATAACCTGTAATAGAACAGGACATATAACATTAACAATGATAATCTTGTGCTGACGTGGGACCGAAATTATTATTATTTATTTCTTAGCAGACGCCCTTATCCAGGGCGACTTACCATTGTTACAAGATATCACATTAGTTTTACATACAGTTACCCATTTATACACTTGGGTTTTTACTGGAACAATCTAGATAAAGTACCTTGCTCAAGGGTACAGGTCCAGTGGTTAAAGAAAAGGGCTTGTAACCAGGAGGTCCCCGGTTCAAATCCCACCTCAGCCACTGACTCATTGTGTGACCCTGAGCAAGTCACTTAACCTCCTTGTGCTCCGTCTTTCGGGTGAGACGTAATTATAAGTGACTCTGCAGCTGCTGCATAGTTCACACACCCTAGTCTCTGTAAGTCGCCTTGGATAAAGGCGTCTGCTAAATAAACAAATAATAATAATAATAATAACAATAATGTCCCCCACCTGGGATTGAACAAACAACTCCCCGGTCAAGAGTCCAGAGCCCAAACCACTACTCCACACTGCTGCTATTATGTTCAATTTAATCATGGATAATCATGGTGGTAAGTGAATGACGCAGGAGTGGTGAACCGTGTGGAAAACATCAACCCAGTCTTGCATTTTGTTTCCAGCAGGATCTACCAGTGTCCTCTGAAGATTAGCCAGGATGTTTCAGGGTCTGGCCCAGAGACCATGGCATGCACTCTGTAGATTATATTTGCAGCATCATGCAACTCGAGTCTGCCAGCCTTGCCATGGTAAGTCAAGTTGTTCGCAGTTTGAAATTCCTAAAAAAGCCGGTCCCAGATATTTTTGTAGAGCATCCATTTAAATGGTCTACTTATACATAAAATACACACCAGGAAAACCCCATTAAGTTGAAACATCCAGCTTGTTTTGAAATGCTGTTCTGTTTTACTTTTGTTTAAGTATTCTGTATCTATACATGTATATATATAGATACATAATTATAATTTAGGTCTTTTATTTAATATAATGTAATCAAAGAAACTACAAAATGATATTGCAAAAGTCTACCGTAAGCCACAATAGCAGTACAGTATTTCATGTTAGATTTCAAAATGTCACAAATGTATTTTTCAATTTGTCAGTTTTTAGTTAAGTATATGGAAAACTACAAAGCGGTATGTAGTTCAATATGTTAACATTGTTCAGCAGGTTGCATTCTCTTTTATGAAGCAAAAATGAGTTCAGTCTATAGAGTGATGCAAAACATTTGGCCATAGCTGTAGGATTAACTGTAGGTCTGCTTAGAAGCTCATTTCTGATTATTCTTCTAGGATGGCAAAGCCGCAGGACAGCCAGAAGCCTCTGGTATAGTTTGCCAGCCAGCCATATGCCTGGTACAGCAGCAGCAACCCAAATCCATTTTTACTCTTCTACCAGTGGAGAAAAGGATGGGCCAGACAAAACAAGCACCTCAGCATCACTACACAAGGCATCAGCCTCCCAGCCTAAACCTGAGACTACTACTGGTGAGGTCTGAATGCCACAGATGAATTGAGCCCCTGACTGGTCTGCTTTATAGTAGACACCAGACACATAAAGTGTCTTCGTAATTACATGACAAGTTTAGAGTTGGCCATTCCTTGGCCTTCACAGAAAATGATGGCTATTTCTTGTAGTCATGTGATGAAACCACCGCTTTGGCAAGTTTTTTGGGATACAAATGGCATGCAATGACAAGTTAAATGCTTATAGCTGCATATTGTTTTTAAAACAGTGTAATACATTCACATATTCACTTTTTGTTTTTGAATATATTCAGCACATGGTCCCTCAGCTACTGGCCAGTCTGCTTCTGAGACAATCCACGTGAAAGGTAAGGGTTATACAGCACCTTAAAAAGGCACTCCTATCTTCTACCTCTGTGTGACGACTTATAGCTATTCATATGTTCTATATTACTTTAAACTTCCAAACGTATATTTGTATGTTCTGTTTTTGTTCTTGTTTCTTTTGACTCGCCATTCATTGAAGTGCTTGGATGCAGGGGTTCCATTAGCAGCTCTTTCCATTTTGTGTGCTAACTCTCTTCTGTTTGTTTTAGTGAGGGCTGTGTTGAAGAAGAGGGACTATGGCTCCATATACACACAGAATAACTTCATCACAGCAGTTAGAGCCATGAATGAATTCTGTCTAAAGCCCAGGTAACCTGCTGTTGATGGTGAAGAGCAGGAATAGCTAAAGCTTGACATTGTTTTTCATGGAAATATTCAGTGTTTGTGTAGGGTAATGTGCAGTGTGTGTTATTGACATATCTTGTATTTGTTATATTGAAGTGCCATAGAACAGCTCCGGAAGATCCGTAGAAGAAGCCCGCATGACGACACAGAGGCTTTTACAGTGTTTCTGCGCTCTGACGTGGAAGCCAAGTAAGTGAATTTGTTTTCTGATACTATAACGCATCCTCGTTATCTGGCCTACTTCTGACCTGACCAAGTCATCGTTTAATTAGCATTAGAGCTCTAACCACATTTTTGCAGGTTAGTCATTCGGCCCATCTTGCTCGTTTGGTTGTTAGTAGCTTATTGATCCCAGAATATCATCAAGCAGCTTATTGAAGGATCCCAGGGTGTCAGCTTCAACAACATTACTAGGAAGTTGGTTCCAGACTCCTACAATTCTCTGTGTGAAAAACGCCTCCTATCTTCTGTTCTAAACACCCCTTTATCTAATCTCCATTTGTGACCCCTGGTCCTTGTTTCTTTTTTCGGTTGAAAAAGTCCCTTGGGTTGACATTGTCAATACCATTTAGACTTTTGAATGCTTGAATCAGATCGCCGCATAGTCTTCTTTGTTCAAGAACAGATTCAATTTTTTTAGCCTGTCTGCATATGACATGCTTTTTAAACCTGGAATAATTCTGGTCTCTCTTCTTTGCAAGCTTTCTAATCAGCAATATCCTTTTTACAGCGAGGTGACCAGAACTGAACACAATATTCTAGATGAGGTCTTACATTAGTAATCATTGTAAAGTTTTAAAATTACTTCCCTTGGTTTAAATTCAACACTTTTCACTATATATCGAAGAATTGTGTTGGCCTTTGTTATAGCTTCCCCACATACTAGTATGCTGTAGATTCTTTGGTGGACTGAAGCATGTTTGTTCTGTGTAGAATAAAAAAAGTGTGTTTCTCTATGTGAATATTTACCCTGCTGTGTTTAAGATAGCCATATGTATTGTGGTTGTTCTAAATACTGTATTACTTTGGATTACCGCTGCCCTTGAAGCGGCGCACTCAGATATCAGATATGTAATAGACGCCGCCTTCCAAGTAAACACCGCTCTCAATAATGAAACTTGTACATTTTTTCCCCTACCCCAGCTCAAATAAATGCAGCACTTAATAAAGAAACGCATGGCAAAACATTACAAATAGAAACAAAATGAATTGAATAAACTTGAATAAAATGTATTTAAAAGAATGCAGTTACACACTGGAGCATACTGGAGCATACTGGTATTTTACTGTAGTGTTTATGGAACCCAACAAAAAAGGGTAGCATAGGTACACAGCAATATGTACTAATATGTACTAATACAGCAGTACTAAAATAAATATATAGATTTCGGAATTGGTAAGAGAAGTAATACATTTTAGTTGTAATGCAGGAGTGTTGTCTCAAGTTTCTTAAATGCATTTCTGTTTTGGTTGTATGCATGGTATTTTGGCTAATAAGAGATGCTGCAGAATCCTGATCCAGACAGGAAGTTTGGAGAGTGGGGTGGGGTGTTTTGGAGTGTCAAGCAGGCTAGTGTAGCTTTCGCTGTAGCGTTGCTGTTTAGGGGATAGCCACAGGATCAGCTCATCTTAATATATATTAAAGAGTTCAGCCCTGCGACTTATAGAAACTGCTGTAAGAAAAGAAAGGGAAAATAAACCTACCTGTTCGGTGCTGAATTGACATTTCTTTCTCGTTATTTATTATTTCCATCTCCACGCTACACTGGTATGTGACCTCACCTAGTGAAACACTGATCTGATCTGCGAGCTCAACAGCTTTCAGTTTAAAGTTGTAGGGCTTCTTTGCCATCCTGATCAAGTTGTATCTGCAGAAATAAACTTCAATATACACCTCTGTCAAATACAGCAAACTTTTGAAAACCATAATACTTCTAATTACCATCGCCCTTGAATAAGCGCAGCAGCTGTTTTTAGCAATTTAAAATAAATGCTGCAGCGTTAATTCAAAGTAATACGGTAAGTAAGCATTTGAATGATTTCATTCTAGCTATAGAAATAGGAAGAGCTGTTAAAGCATGCAGATTTATGATTTCTGTGTATCGCTTTAGAGCGCTGGAGGTATGGGGAAGCCATGAGGCGCTTGGCAGAGAACACAAGCTGAGGAAAGAAGTGGAAAGAGAGTATAAAGAAAGTAGGTCCATTACAGAGATCTGAAATTCCTTTAACCCCAGCTCATCATTCTTTGTAATAACAAACCTGTCTTTGGAAATGTATGTGTCTAAAGACGATATGGTTGGGTTGTTTCAAAATCCTAGACTGTAATGGTACTTTAGGATAAAAGTTGAATCGTTGGAGAAGGTTTGCATTTAAATTGTGTTTCAGGCTTCTGTGTAATGTGCAGTTGTTCTGTGCAGATTCTCTGTTGTGATGGTGAGTAAAGAATACAGAATTTTGGTGTCGTTGTAGAACACCATCGTTAGAATCATAAATGTGCTTGTATCCTCTAATTGGGATTTATGTTTCATTGAATACCCTGCTGTTCTAAAGAGTTTTTTGTTTCTTTTCACCACAGATTTGTTTCGAAATCGGAAGCTGCTAAAGGAGTACAGTGATTTTTTAGGCGACACTAAGGTAAGGTTCTGTGTCTTTGCTACCATGAAAATAAAATACTTTATTTTACTTTGTGAAGAAAGATTTTATAATGTGTATTTGGTTTTCTTCATCCCCACAGCCTCGTTCTGGCAAGAGATTAACCTTTTTACAAGGACCAGGAAAGGTTGTGATGGTGGCTATATGCATGTAAGTTATATTCAGTACAGCTACTGATTTAAACAGAACCGGTTAATGAAACAAACACAACCTTACAACATGTAGTTTGCATTGGGGGAGGGGGGGAGGTGGTATTTTAGTTGTGTAGCAAAAACTGCTATGCTATGGTGTGGTGATGTCATCACTTTTTACAGTGTGACGGACTACAGCTCTCAAACTAAAAACAAGTAAGTGTTTGTGCCAGAGTTCTGTAAATATTTCTTTATTCTGTTGCAATCCCACAAGCCACTGCTTTGAGCCTTCCTTTCTCAGGTGCATGGGTCAGTATTTTCACCCTTTCACTTAAGATGACTTTTTCATGTTTCAATATCCACGCCCCTCGAACTCTGAAGACTCAAGTTCAGATGGTCAAAGACCTTTGCATGACTTCCTTCCACAATGTCCCTTGATAAATAAGATTAACTTTTATTAAGTTTACATTGATTTGGTAGTCACATGCTAAATGCTTGCTATGGCGAAGCCCATTGCTAACTACTAGCTGCCTTTGCTGTCAATGAAAATTAATTAGGAAAGCATGTAAAATGGTATGCCTCTGATTATTTTACATCTAACATTTCTATGAGACACAAATACTTGGTATTTTAAATAAATCCTGTACAAAAAACTGATTCACAATTGCGAATCAGTTTCTCCCCAAATAAAATTCTAAGACACATTTGGACTGCTTTGTAAGGTGTGTCTCTAAAAGACAACCCCATTTTTTCTGTTCTGTGTTTTATCTTTAATTTGGGAATTCTGTTTTTTGTTTACAGCAATGGACTGAACTTTTTCTTTAAGTTGCTTGCTTGGGTTTACACTGGATCAGCCAGCATGTTCTCTGAAGCCATTCACTCACTAGCAGATACCTGTAACCAAGTAAGTAATGGTTAGTTATTGCCAGCCCTCCAGATAAGCTGCGTACTGTGTGTTTAACGCATTGAAAAAATATGAATTGAGCATGAAGAAATCGTCAGCAGCAATCTGAATCGAAACATTTTAATATACAGAATCGTAACATTTTAATGTACACCTAATGCAGCTTTCTTTGAAGTCTCAGATTTATCAAGAGCAGTTTGTACCATTTAGTTGTGAAAAAGGAAAACCAATAGCAAGTAAATCGAAACTGTAAGAGAACTGGTTTTAAGACCTAGATGAGTGTATCCAGTTTCCTGTGTAATTTGACAACCACTGATCACAACACTCCTGTCTGAGCTGAATGGGCGCCTTACAAAGTGATGCTGCTTTTAAAACTGTAGGATATCAAAACGCAGACAAAAATAATGAAAAACATCACTGAACGATTCCCTCACCTGAAATAATATTCCTGCTTTGGGTTTTTCTCTACACAGGCATTGCTTGCTTTGGGTATCAGTCAGTCTGTCAGGAATCCGGACCCTGGCCATCCGTAAGATGTTCTTTTTTTTCTTGTTACAAATTCTTATTCCATGAGCAGGCAAGAATTGTCAAGCAAAGTTAACCATACAATTGTTATTGGTTTCTAAACATACCATTGAGTCCTTTTAGTTATTCATGAAAAGAAAGCATGTTGGCCTACAGTATCTGTAATACTGTGTCTTTTTTTTTTTTTTTTTTTTTTTAATATAAATTTAGTTGTCACCAATTTTTTACCCCCGTTTTCTCCACAATTTGAAATGCCCAGTTATTATTATTTCATCCCGGTTCACCACTGCAATATGATGTCTGAAATTAAGTATGTTTCTGTAGTGTCTTAGGCCTGTCTACAAAATGTATCGCTAGTATTCTCTCTGTCTTTTAGGTATGGTTTTTCAAACATGCGCTACATTGCATCCCTCATAAGTGGTGTTGGCATCTTCATGATGGGAGCCGGCCTTTCATGGTACCATGGGATTATAGGCCTAATGAACCCTCAGCCTATCGAATCTCTACTTTGGGTAAGAGCAATTTATTCATGACACTATTTAAGCCCATCTGTCCCTGCTTTTTTGTTTCCACTTTGAATACCTGGGAGCAGCTTTGCTTCTTAGTGTCAGTGTACCTAGCATTTGTGTTCTCGGGGGAGTAGATAATGCCCCAAATCAGTCTTTGTAGAGAGCTGAACGTAGTTATAATAATTTGTGGATCCCGGGATGAGTGAAATGAATTCTACCTGAAAGTGGGGGTACAGATAAGGGACCCAGGGATCTGCTTCAGCAGTGTCTTTTTTTTTGACAAACTTACTTATGACATTTTTTCTCTTCAGGCTTATTGCATTCTAGCTGGGTCACTACTCTCGGAAGGAGGTATGTAAAGATGTACTGTATTACCTTGTTAATCCCATGTGAAATATTCTTTCAGGTGACTTTGATAGGCATTTCAAAAAGTGTTTTAATAAACACTAAAACCAAAGTATTGCTATTATTTTTAATTGTTGTTTTTCTTTTCTTTCAAGCAACACTTTTAGTGGCGATCAATGAAATCAAGAAAAGTGCCGGAATCAGAGGAGTCTCATTTTATGAATATGGTGTGTGTTTCAAAAATTGAAGAAATAAAATGATCAGAATGGCTCAAGATACATTATACATCTGTAAAAGTTGAATTTATTTTAATTGGTTCACAGCAGGAGAGAGGTAATGCTCAAACACTGGTGATTTGATTGTGATGATCCCTGTTCACACTGGCATGTTTGTACCGGTATCGTTGTGGAACAGTATTGCAACATCTGTTCACACTGGAGTTGTTATCGTTGTGGTACTGGTATAACTGTATCAATACAAAACCCAGACGAGCAGGTTTCGTACTGGCACAGTTGCGATATGATTCGGTACGACAACACAATGCATTACCAAGATTCTCAACTCCGCCTTTACTTCTGTCATGCTTGTTTAATTAATGTACTGGTGTTCTATATTTACAGATAAGTTACAGTAGTAAAAACAAGACAGCTAATACCAATAAACTTTTATAAATGCACCCGTCTACTCTAGTACTGTGTGACACGCTCGTCTCTGTTTTCTGTGCACGTGCCGTCTCTTGATATTGTGTTCAGAAAAGTACATTTTTCGTTACCACGGGTTGTGTTTTTCATCAAGACACCCTGGGCAAGAGAAAAATAGACTTCACAATTTTTTTATATTTTCAAACATCGAGATAAAATAAGCTCAAACCGACACGGCTCCATTGACAGTCAATAGAAAATCTTCTCCCGAGCACTCTTTATCCCACAACCCTTTGAGCGCAGCGTGTCGAAGCCCCAGTCTCAGAGAGAGTTTAGTATCTTGGTGTAATACAGAATATCTTTGATATAAGTGTATCTATAAAAAACAGCTTACATGTGGATAAGTATATTACAACAGTATCGGTCTTGTACTGGTGTTGAAAAGTGAGTTAGGACAGAAAGTAATGTAATGGAGAGTAGGGATGGGAATTTTAAACGTTTAAATGTATAAACTCTTAAGAATTGGCAAACATTTAATAATATGCTAGACGTTAATCGGTCACGAGACACTTGCACCAAACGCATATTTTTTTAATGTATTAAATGTAATAATTTATCAGTCCGTCACGTATCCGACTGCGGTGGAGCCAGAGTAAGGCGGATATTACATTATATGTAAAGCCTGTGTGAATATGTGAAATTGAATACATGTTGTTATTTAGTAATACTTGACCATATACAATGAACTGCACAAGAAGGAAAACATTATATTCATTACTTTATATATTACTTGATTGTGTTAGATTGGCATTTGAAAATAGGACATGTGGCAATGATTGGGAGGTTTATGTATGCTAGTATGTAGAGGAGACGGGTTGGATTCGAGCACTCAGAAACTGTAATGCTGAAAATCCCACCCCTACTATCAAATACTGCAAACTTTTTAATCTCTGAGGCAGACCTTTAATATCAGTCACGGTGCTCTTTCCAGTTCCAACATTGTGTGCTATTTTATCCCTGGTAACTCCCTTTTCCAGAAGTGGAAGTATTGAAGTTACTTATAAATTAAATTATTTTTTAAATTAACCTTTAAGAAACAAACCATTGTTTGATTGAAGAGGACTTTGAAGTGTAAACATTTCAATATATACTTTGGGGTGTGTGTGGTTTTTTTTACTTTTGTAGTTAAGTCATTGAGGTGTTAAAACATTATTTGCCAATTAGGGTTTCTTTGCTTAGAAAATAGTAACCAGGGCTGTCAGTATACAGCATAATGTAATATAAAGAGTGCGTTTGTATGTAGATATGGTTTAAACGCTGACACTGCACAGCATTTAAATGTTAATAAAAATGCACATCCCTAATGGAGATTGCCATGTGGAAGGTACAGTTGAGTACATGTGGTAACTTTTTTCTTTCTTCCTAGTTATGCAGAGTCATGATCCTAGTACAAATGTAGTGTTGCTGGAGGACACTGCAGCTGTGCTAGGAGTGATATTAGCAGCTAGCTGTATGGGGCTGACTTCTCTAACAGGTAAGTTACATACTGTCCTGGCCATGGGAATCATGGAATGCAGTCCAGCTATGAACTGAAAAAATATAACTACAACTTTTCAGGGCTATAGAAACGCTGCAGGCTAAATGACCCAATGGGCCCTGTTTTTGAAGTGTTGATCATCATTCTTATAGGTTACAACAGACATGATTTAATTCTCATGTGGCTGTATGCTAAGTTACCCACTGCGTGAGACAAATAGGCCTCTCAAATAATGTACATGTCTTCATTTTATATAGATGTTCAAAAAAGTATTGCGTTCTTTGTTAAACCCTTGATGTGGTCCTTCCAGCAGTCTTAGTTATGGCAAACTGAGTTGTATTACCATAAACCTGACATACATAAAACTTTATATTTTTTTAGCTTTGCCATTAATTGATGCCATAAGGTTCACTCTTGTTAAATGTTTTTTAAGACTACCAGTACAGTTTAGAATTGTAGTGAGATGAACAGACTGGATATGGCCTTTTTGCTCACCTGTCCACATGTACACCCCCATATAAATCCACTATATACTGAAGTCGGATGAGAAATTCTGTAGGGTGGATTTTAGTTTATTATAGTCTACGTGTCATTTAAAGTACATTTTAACAATTTCTAGCAGGCCAAACGATAATTCAAATTATCTACAGCGCTATACAGCAACAGGCAGTGCAGCTCGACCATAGTAATCTCATTAAATTTTAAACTAGAAATGAAAAATTTGGGGGTCAACTTTGATCCTGATCTATAATTTGAGACTTTTATATTAGGGAAGTTACAAAAGTATCTTTTCAGCATTCGAGAAATATAGCCAAACTTGGACCAATTATTTCTGTATCTGATGCCGAGAGACTAATGCATGCCTTTGTTTCATCTAGAATGGGTTACTGTAATGCACTTCTCTCTGGTATACCAAAAGGTGTGGGGTCTTCTTGCAGCTCGTTCAGAGAACCGCTGCTACAAAAAAGTGAACATATTAGCCCTGTTTTGGCCTCCTTACACTGGCTCCCTGTGCTGTATAGAATAGGTTTTAAGATTTTGCTGTTAGCCTATATCGCCCTAAATGGATTAGCACCTAGTTATTTATAGGAGTTACTGACCCCTATCATCCAAATCGCACTCTTAGATCACGGGAGGCGGGGCTACTGGTTTTTCCCAGGGTCAGCAAAACTAACACGGGAGGAAGGGCTTTTTCATGCAGAAACCCCTAATTAATGGAATGCCCTCTCTTCTCTCGTCAGGGAAGCTGGGACTATTACAGTTTAAGTCAAGTCAGGAAACATACTTTTATAAAATGGCTTTCTTATCGTAGTGGGTTTTAATGTAGCTTATACATTTCTGCTTTTTAGCATTTTTTTATTTTTTATTTTATTTTGTATATATTGTTTTTTTTAAATCTGCTATTTAATATGTAGCAGTTGTGTGTGTGACATGCCTGGGGACTTAATAAATAAGTCTATAGTAGTGACACCAACAGTTATTTTATGGTGGTTAAGTTTGGAAGTCTGTTAAAGGGGAACCAAATTCAGGACCACAATAAAAGTGAATCACAGTAGATTGAGGCTCAGTATATTGAGGGGCGGGTGTATGAAGACTGGTATTGATTCATATAATAGTCGTGTCAGGGATGAATAATGACAATGATGCTTTGGTTGGACAGTGTAGAGGGTGACTGTTTTTTATGTACATTATTTTCAGATGTTAAGTACTGTAAATGTAACTGCTAAGGAATGCCCTTTTCCCTTATTTGTCTCATGCTACAGTAACTGTCATGCTATTTGACAAAATGTCAGTTTAGCAGCAGGACTGGCTAACCTGGAATTTCCGTTTGTGTTTGCAAGTATGCCACCAGATGTCAGTGTTTAGCTGAACCTCCTGCAAACTGCTTCTAGACACAGCTGGTGGGAGAAATTACGTTTAGGGTACCTATTTATGTTACATTGGACCCACATATTAAGTAACTTGGCTTTTTGTATTCCAAAGGGAACCCCTGCTATGATAGCCTGGGATCTCTGGGTGTGGGAACACTTTTAGGAGCAGTGTCTGCGTTCCTAATATACACCAATACTGAGGCACTGCTGGGAAGATCTATCCAGCCAGAGCAGGTACAGAAACTCACCGAGTTCCTGGAGAGCGACCCTGCTGTAAGGTAAGCACGCCAAGTAGGGATTACTCTACTTGCTCTGGTAGCACAGCTGCCCCAACGATTCCAATCACTAGAAATTAACAACCAGCTACAACCTTGTTTTCATCATCTCTAGAATGTTAAACAGTGGTCAGTTTTTTATAAATATTACCTTATTTAGGGTCAAAAACAATATATTGAAACAAGTGCCTTATTGGTAAGCTGTTTATCATTTTTTTTGTTCACTATTTTCAGGTTGCCCTTGCATCCTGCTACAATGCTATACGTTGGCTTAAAGCACTTTTTTTCTTTTCCAACATGGAACTATTACTCTCCTATAACTGTACCTTAAAATAGATTGTGAACTTGTTTTCCCTCGAGTCAAAGTGAAAATAGTCAGCCTTCAATGAGTGCTAAGCAAGTTTTTAAATTTTGTTTTCACACCTCTGATTATCAGTAGCAACATTTTACACTTCAGCTTTGCATTTCAGAAGTGAGGCTAAAGAAAAGCTGCTGCTGTTGGTGATATATCCGGTCCTGTTCTGTAGCTCAGTTTTATTCCAGTGCCCAATAAACTATATTGTATTTTTTTCTTACCATTTATGTTATTAAGTGTAAATACATGAGCGCATCACTGTAGTGGTACATCAAACGGGTAGAAAAGCAATAGGGTTAGTTCAGAATGCATCTCTATTATGACTGGTTCCTCAGAAAAAAGCAAGCTAGGGGGCCTAGTTATTTAACTGGTCAATTTCGTCGTTGTACATTTGAATAGTGCTTCTGCACGGTTGCTTGTTCATCTTAACTGTTTCTCTATGCTTCTGTTTGTTCCAGGGCTATTCATGATGTGAAGGCAACAGACATTGGGTTGAGCAAAGTGCGCTTCAAGGCAGAAGTAGACTTCGATGGGCAAGTCGTAACCAGGTCCTACCTAGAGAAGCAAGACATTGAACAGATACTAAATGTATGTATGCATTGTTTGCATGTGGAGTTAAATATAGTCTCATACTTGTTTGTTTAGTTAATACAGAAACAGGAGTTTGAAGGTGAATGTGAAATGCAGTTTCATGTTTTCATGGTGCCTGCATTCAAAAGATTCCTTATCCAAAGCCACATTTGCAGCTCCAGCCCCATAAGGATTCGAGAACGTTTACTTTCATAAAAAAAAAGTGTCACCAAATGTATTAATATAACAAAACTAAATTGCTAATGTTACCTGGAAGCATTTGTTTTCTTTACTTGTGTGGCGAATCTGCCATTAAGAGAATCACACTAGGTTTTAAAAAACAAACAAACAAAATAAAATGTGTGTATGTCTCTGTATATATCAGTGCCTCTAGTAAGTATTCACCCCCCTTGGACGTTTTTACAGTTTCTTGTGTTACAGCCTGAAATCTTGATGCATTTAAATGGGATTTATTTTCCTTTGATTTAGCAACCTACTCAACACTTTCAATCTGAGAAAAAATGGGGGCGTGAAAAAACAAATCAATTAAAAATAAAAACCTGAAAAGTCTTCATTAGATAAGTATTCACCCCCTTTGCTTTGACACTCCTAAATAAGCTCACGTGCAACCAATTGCCTTCAGAATTCACACAGTTAAATGGAGTTCATCTGTGTGCAATAAAAATGGTTCACATGATTTCAGATTAAATACACCTGTCACTGTAAGGTCCCACAGTTGGGTAGTGCATTCAAAGCAAAGATACTACCATGAAGACCAAGGAGCTTTCAAAACAACTCTGGGATAAAGTTGTGGAAAGGCACAGATTAGTGGAGGGGTATAAAAAGGCATTGAATATCCCTTGGAGCACAGTCAAGTCGATCATTAAGAAGTGGAAAGTATACAGCACCACCCAGAATCTGCTTAGAGCAGGCCGTCCTCCCAAACTGAGCAGCCGGGTAAGAAGGGCATTGGTCAGAGAAGCCAGCAAGAGGCCAATGACAACTCTGAAAGACCTACATCGTTCCATGGCTGAGATGGAAGAAACTGTCCGTGTGTCAACAATAGCTCAGGTACTCCACAAATCTGGCCTGTATGGAAGAGTGTCAAGAAAGAAGCCATTTCTGAAAAAGGCCCATGTAAAATCCCGCTTGGAATTTGCAAAAAGGCATGTGGGAGAAAAGATGTGGCAAAAGATTCTGTGGTCCGATGAAACAAAAATTGAACTATTTGGCCTAAATGCAAAGCGTTATGTGTGGCGCAAACCCAACACAGCACATCACCCAGGTAACACCATCCCTACTGTGCAGAATGGTGGTGGCAGCATCATGTTTCATCTGCAGGGACTGGGAAGCTTGTCAGGGTAGAAGGCAAAGTGGATGGAGCTAATGTCCTGTCTCCCTCCTACCCTTCCTCTCCAAAACCCTCGAGTGGGCTGTACACCGCCAGCTCTCTACTTTCCTGTCCAACCACTCTCTGCTCGACCCTCTCCAATCTGGCTTCCGCTCTGCTCAATCCACTGAAACTGCCCTCCTCTCTGGCACTAACTCACTAAACTCTGCCCGAGCTGCCTTTCTCTCTCCTCTGTCCTAATTCTCCTCGACCTCTCTGCTGCCTTTGACACTGTACTCTATTCTACTATCCTCTCTCGCTGACCTGGGAATCTCTGGCACTGCTCTGGCCTGGTTCTCCTCCTACCTCTCCAACCGCACTTACCAGGTAACCTGGCGTGGAGCAACCTCCACACCTCGCCCTCTATCAACAGGAGTCCCCCAAGGGTCAGTCTTGGGTCCTCTCCTGTTCTCTCTCTACACCTGCTCCCTGGGCCCCCTCATCGCATCCTATGGTTTCTCATACCATTTCTATGCTTATGATGCTCAGATTTTCCTCTCCTTCCCCACCTCTGACTCCACCATCCCCTCCCGTATCTCTGCCTGTCTGTCTGCTATCTCCTGGATGCACCTCAAACTCAACCTCTCTAAATCTGACCTCCTTTTCCCTCCTCCTCCCCCTCCTCTGAGCTCTCTATCTCCATTCCTCTGGAATCTACCTCACTCTCTCCCTCCTCCTCAGCTAAGAACCTCGGAGTCACCCTGGACCCCTGCCTGTCTTATTCCCAGCTCATCTCTACTCTGGCACGCACTTGCCGATTCTTCCTGAGCAACATACGAAGAATCTGAGCCTTCCTCACTACAACTACACCACCCAGCTCCTGGTCCAGGCCCTGGTACTCTCCCGCCTAGACTACTGCAACTCCCTTCTGGCTGGCCTCTCTGCGTCCGCCACCCATCCTCTCCAGCTCATCCAGAACTCCGCTGTTCGCCTGGTGTTCTCTGTCTCGCTTCTCCCACGCAACTCCACTGCTCCACACCCAGCTACCTCCAGACCCTCATCTCTCCCTACACCCCCACTCGACCTCTCGGCTCCTCCTGCACTAGAAGACTGGCTCTACCTCCTCTATGCTGTCCTGCCTCCAGAGCCTGCTCCTTCTCCACCCTTGCCCCGCAGTGGTGGAATGACCTCCCTACAGATGTCAGGACTGCCCAGTCCCTGACCACTTTCCGGCGCCTCCTCAAGACTCACCTCTTCAGAAAGCACCTGCAGAACTACTCTTTTCCCTCTGGACACTTTATCACTCTTCCTTAAATGTGGTTTACTTGCTCTTATCTGCTCCCTATTTTACTGCATTTAATCCTGTACTGTAGAGTACTGTAATCTGTCACAAGTGTTTAATCTGTAGTATTTTGTATTTAATTATATCCTGATGTAACTATCACTGACACTGTTATCTGCTCCGCTATTGAATCGTATTTTGTCATACTTGTATTTGCTAGAACCGAAGTCATTGTATTTTATCTTGCTCTTAATTGTATAAATACTTGTACTGTGATTCTTGAAATGTATTTTTGTTTACGACTGTAAGTCACCCTGGATAAGGGCATCTGCTAAGAAATAAATAATAATAATAATAAATACAGGCAAATCCTTGAGGAAAACCTGCTTCAGTTTGCAAAAGACCTAAGACTGGGATGGAGATTCACCTTTCAGCTGGACAATGATCCCAAGCACACAGCCAAAGTGACACTGCAGTGGCTTAAAAACAAGAAAGTGAATGTCCTAGAGTGGCCCAGTCAAAGGACTTGAATCCGATTGAAAATCTGTGGCAAGACTTGAAGATTACTGTCCACCAACGATCCCCATCCAACTTGATAGAGCTTGAACAATTTTGCCAAGAGTGATGGGCGAATGCACGATCCAGATGTGCAAACCAGGTAGAGACTTACGCCAAAAGACTCACAGCTGTAATTGCTGCCAAAGGCGGTTCTACCAAGTATTGACTCAGGGGGGTGAATACTTATCTAACCAAGACATTTCAGTTTTTTTTTATTTTTCATTAACTGTTGTTTCACAATAAAAATTCCCTTGCCTCTTCAAAGTGTTGAGTAGGTTGTGTAAATCAAAGGAAAAAAAAATCCCATTTAAATGCATCAAGATTTCAGGTTGTAACACAAGAAACTGTGAAAACATCCAAGTGGGGTGAATACTTACTATAGGCACTGTAGTTGTATAGAAACATAATGAGTTTTGCACATCACTGCTTGTATGCAGGCAAATACAGTGAGCTGGCATTTTTTCAGTTTTACAAAAAACAATATTTGTGTTTTTATGGTAGAAAACCAGTCATGCTTTGCCAACGTATTATCAAAATGAAACCCTGATGTAAAGTTAAAAGCCTCAGCATATTGTTTAAAATCAATACTTCCCAATGTATGCAGTGCTCACACAGATCATGTTATACGCCTCACACAGACAGTTCAGTGCCACTTACTTCTCAATGCAGAGCCGCTTCTTGCTTCATTGGGTCACGGATGATAATTATGTTTATCATTGTGATTATCGATATTATCGATTTATTGTTCCGAACCTAACTTCAGGTACTGCCTACAATGCATCTTCATTCAGTAACATTCAGCACTTCTGTCATTCTTTATGGCCACCAGTTATTTCCTTGCTGCATTCCTGATAAAGTCTTTTGTTTTTACTCTGATCTGTTCTTCTTTTATCTCATCCTTGCACATTTTTTCATTTCATTATATGTTTGTCTACTGTCTGGGTTATTCCTTTTGCATTCCTGTTCTAGTCTCTGCTGTGTACCTAAGGAATAAGAACACATCGCTGATAACTGGTATTTGTTTTTGGTATTTTGATTTTATCTATGCATCCCCAAATGTAATAATCTATCACTTCTTATGCACGGAAGCATCTCAGAGTGCTGTATGATTTCATGAAACAGTACAGGGTGAGGCAATTGTGGCAACACACAGCTGTGAATTCCTTTGAGTTGATTTGTAGATGAGTGCAAATTGTGGACCAATGTCGTAGCTCAAAGTGTTCTGATCAGACTGAATTGTTTTTTTTTAAGTACAAGAGAATGAAAAAGGCAGCTTGAAAAAGCAACAACTGCAGAGATTTTAATAAAAAACTAAAAAAAGGGTTGTTTTCAGTATTAAGTAACGTCGCTCCTCTTGATTGATTTTTTTCCCCAGGAAATTCAGCAGGTTAAAACCCTTGAGGAGTTGGAAAACTTCATGCTGAAGCACGGAGAGAATATTATCGACACCCTGGGGGCTGAAGTAGACAGGCTTGAGATGGAACTTAAGGTGGGCTCGGAGAATGTATCTTCTAACATTTGTATTAACAGTAGCTCCTCGCTCTCCAAAAATAACAGACATTAGAAGCCATGTCACGTATATTTACATTCAGAAGGCTAAACATAAAGGCCGGTTTGTCCAAAGAAAACAGAGGCAGAGCAGGTCTGACTAGTTGCTGTGTGCTGGCTGTATGGGTAATTCGTTTTAAAGATAGGAATGTAAACACAGGCAAATAACGATTAATGGGTTTCCACAAAAACGAGATTTAATAACAAAGTTGGTTATGATTTTTATCAAGCAGAACCTGTTTATTAAATTGATTTTAGTATTTGCCATGTTTGCAGTGTATTTCTTATAGTTTTACTTTAGATAAAGTAAAAGAAAGTTGATTTTATTCGTGTCCAGTAACCAAACCTTTTAGCTTCTGATGGCATTAGTTTGTCGTCCTTGGTTTTTAGTTTCTTACATTTTACCTCAATTATTTAATTATTGAATGATATGGACACTTTACTAAATTGTCCTTAACCATTTAGGCTAGCTCTGTGTACTTCACAATGTATGCTCTATTGCCAAATCTCATAGAGGTTATTGTGTTCTGTTCTGTTTCAGCAACATAATCCAGATGTCCGACATGTAGATCTGGAGATCCTTTAATATGCTGTGGAGCAGCTGAACACAACCTCCACTGTTGGAACTACCAGGATACAGAAACTCACTGAAGCACTAGTCTTGAATGCTACTCGTTATAAGCATGTGTTAGGCTATCAGAAGGGCATACCCTGTAGCTTGTTCCTGAGTTATACGTCTGTACTGAAAACACTAGACATCTTTGCCGTAGTGGTAATGCTTGTTGATGTTGATTTGTGAATTACTTGTCCTTCTATATAATGTCGAAATCCAACAGAGACTCTGGAGGTAGTAAGATACCATTTTTGTTTTTTTAAAGAAATGTATGTGTCCAGTAAGAATCCAAATGAAGTATAAACAGTAACAACTAAGGTGAAAAGGCAAGGGGAGTGTCGACCCCTTGATGAAGTCCATCTATTTTAAAATTAGTAGAAATAAAGATTGAAAACAATAACAGTGGTTATTGTGCTTTGGTCAACAGGTCCAATTAGGATAGTGTAGCGAGCAGAGGTTTGTCTACCGTAGCATACTACGCAACGCAAAACAAGTACTAGTGTAACATTCTACCTGTAACAATTGTTAATATACAGAGTCTGTTTGCTAGTCAATGAGAGACTACTGTAAGATTTCAAATAAGAAACAATATATGCTGCAATCATATTTATCTGTGTTTTAGCAGATACCATTTTCACATTTCACCAGAAGCATTCCATTGATCCGATTAACGGATTACCCCATATATTGTAAATTACACTGCCGTTTTCAAACAATCTGTCTTTATTTAGTGTTGCTGGTTATATTTATAATTTCACACAAATAATAAAATAGCAAATCATTTTGTCCATGTTTCCTCATTTTTCCTATTCATTAAAAGTAACCTTTAGTTTTATTTATTATTATTATTATTATTATTATTATTATTATTATTATTATTATTATTATTTAAATTAGGTGGTGACATTTTGGGTGCAATAAACATTTACTGCCGAAAAGAAATGGCCGTACGATAAAAATAATAAAAGTATATTTGTGATTTAGAAACATCATTTTTAAGCTTTTTTTTTTTTTCAATTTTGTTGCTGTTTTAAATATTTATTTTTATTTAAAGATATTGCTGGTTTCAGGTACCCCCCCCACCCCCTTTTTTTTTTTTTTAAAGACCAAAGTGTGTAAAAGAGTTTTATTTAGGTACCTTTTTTGTCTTTTCTTGAACCCTTGAAAATTTTTTGATGGAGTGTAAAGGCATATTCTAATAATTGACTAAAATAATAAAAAGTATTATATATTATTAGTTTCCAGATTCATCATACATTTTTCAGAAAAAAACATGTTTATTTTATTCCACGAGGGATCCTTGAGATGGAACTTCATTCATTCATTCATTAAAAGCAGTCACCTAAAATCAAATCACTTTTTGATCTTTTGAATAGTTTAAATAATATGGTAATAGGATTTTAAGTGTTGCAATAACACATACCAATACTTAAACCTGGTGAATACCAATATTTCGGTGCTTACTCCATCGTGAAGGGGTAGGACACGCAAATTAATATTTTCCAATTGAATTTTCCAGTATGTCAGAAATGCTGGATTCTAGCCTTTAATTATGTTCTATACAATGATCATGTACTGCTATGTCTTTGAATTCATTTCCTGAGCCTACTATAGGTACTGTTGTGACATTTCTAACACAGTCTGAAAAATAAATGGTCACCCATAATCGAGCCGCGCCGGGTCTGTACCGAGCCCTCACGGTGCGGTTAAGGAGAGCCTGGGTTGTTTTTCCACTGCATAGTCGAGCTGTGCTACTGACGTCACATGCAGCGAAAGACAGTTGTTATTAATTATTGTTATTGACTCAGTTTTCCAAAAGATACGCAAACAAATGGTGGTCAAAAATTAATAGACCAATGCTGCAGCTGTATTTTGTAAATATATTTAGGAATGTCTTTATAATCCACACATTTTACTTATTATATCAACTTACTATAGTTCAGTTAGTTCTGTTGAAGGGGGAAAAAGGTTTTAAATACATGGTTTGCCAAAAATATCCAGTTTTTAAGGATAGTTTTCTTTTCTAGTTGTTTTTTTTTTTGGGTGCTTAAAAAATGATAAATAAATAAGTTTAGAATTTTTATTTTCCGCACTTTTTTTCTTTATATTAATATAATAAAGGTCAAGGATGAGAAATTTGGTAGCATTGTGTGTTTTTGAGTGTGCAAGTTAAGTATACTGTATGCGCGGTTTATATTTATTTGCTTCAAATCATCAGAAATTCGGGCATAAACTTTCTTTTCTGATATACGACTCCATATCTTCCTGAACACTTCTGTCTGCCCACAGACAAACTAGCGCTTGCACTTCCTCAGCGTCCCAAGGCTGTACTTTTCTCTCAGCACACTCGCTGCCCGCCATGTTTGTTGTTTTTGTTTCTGTAGTGTACTGACTGATGCAACGTAATGACGAAAATCCTTAACCCCGCCCCTGGCTCGGCTCACAGCCGGATTCCAGATGTCTTGTGAGGCTGGAGTTTCACGGTTTGGTTCTCGCTTGGCTCGACAAATAGCCAGTGGAGAACCACCTGTACCATACCGAGCTCTCACGGGTCGGATGTGCCAGTGGAGAACCACCCGTACCGAGCCCTCACGGGTCGGATGTGCCAGTGGAGAACCACCCGTAACTGTGCGGTACCGAGCTCTCGCGGGTCGGATGTGCCAGAGGAGAAGCACCCGTACCCGTGCCATACCGAGCTCTCGCGGGTCGGATGTGCCAGTGGAGAACCACCCGTACCGTACCGAGCCCTCACGGGTCGGATGTGCCAGTGGACAACCACCCGTACCCGTGCGTATAGAGCTCGCGGGTTGGATGTGCCAGAGGAAAAGCACCGCATACCGTGCCGTACAGAGCTCTCGCGGGTCGGATGTGCCAGAGGAGAAGCACCCGTAACCGTGCCGTACCGAGCTCTCGCGGGTCAGATGTGCCAGCGTAAACCACCCGTACCCGTGCTGTATCGAGCCCTCCCGGGTCGGATGTGCCAGTGGAGAACCACCCGTGCCGTACCGAGCTCTCGCGGGTCGGATGTGCCAGTGGAGAACCACCCGTACCTGTGCTGTACCGAGCTCTCGCAGGTCGGATGTGCCAGTGGAGAACCACCCGTACCGTACCAAGCCCTCACAGGTCGGATGTGCCAGTGGAGAAGCACCGGTACCCGTGCCGTACCGAGCTCTCGCGGGTCGGATGTGCCAGTGGAGAACCACCCGTACCCGTGCCGTACCGAGCTTTCGCGGGTCGGATGTGCCAGTGGAGAAGGGGTTTATGTTATTTAAACGGTGGCAGATCAATGAATACATCCCTGCTTAACATGAAATATATATATTTTTAACACTAAAGGTATTTTCCGTGCAAATATTGCTAGCTGTTCAGAGTTGGACAATTTTAGATTTCTGCTAAACTAGTGACACTTCCATTCCATAATTTTACATTTATAGAGAAACAAAAACCTTTGGCAACAGGACTTAAAGCACTTTTAATGTTCTTCCTTGAAATGCAACAGTTTTAAAACATAATGTAAGGAATTCTTAAGTTCAATAAGACATACAGTTTGTGTAACTTTTGATATAAGACAACAGCAAAAAAAAAAAAAATCTTGTACAAAATGGCTATCACAATAAAAAAAATAGATAAGATTACTATTTGCTTCACAGTGTTTACATGACCAGTCACTTGAGCATATAAAATACATAAATTAAGTTGGACAATTAATTACATATTCACTATGTTCATTCTACCTGGTAAGCATTAATCCATTTCTTTTTTTAAATTACCTTGATGTTCAAAGGCAAGTCACCTTTGCAACAAACAGATTTACTAACAGACAATTATTTTACAAAGGCATTTCAAATAGTTTGAGATGTGTTTTTGAATGATCGGAGACCTGCATATAATACTATTATAAATATAATGCATGTTTGACAAATGAAGGATTAAAAATGAAATGCAATAGTGTGCTCTCTTATTTTAGACTCTGAACCTTAGAGACACGTCAGTTCTGAGCAGTCTGGAAGACATCTTGAGATGTCTAGTTTAATATATGCCCTTTGAATCTTATAGATGTGTGCTAATGTTAACTTAAGGTAATGTTTGGATATGTAAAGCGCTTATGCAATAATTCCATCAAGCTTATATTTTTCTGTAACACACCACTTTAAAGGAACCTTTTAATGCTGATGCTTTTCTTTCTGGTTTAATGTCATGTCATACTTCCTAGGTTCATTTAATGTCTGCCAAATCTTGATTCTAGGCACAGAGAATGATCTTCAAGCACTTCAGTTCATTAGGAGAAGCAGCTGGTTTGTTAGGAAATAAGAGAAGGAATAGAGAGGATTTCACAGATATCGTGCAACCAATTATTTCTACTAATGTTTGACGTGCTTTGCAGCCAGTGACATGGTTTTCAGTAGGTCGCTAAGGTCCTTCTTTCAAGTAGAATCTGATGTAGCTTAATCTAGAAAGTACAAGTATTACAGACTAGCTTAAATAAAGGCCAGTGGAAAGCTATATTTGAACATGTATGATACAGTATATATCTATTATTAGCTCTAAATCAATTTCCATTTTGTTGTACCTGTACTTCAATTAGAAGGCATATTTTTTAGCATCAGTGGTTCTTACATACTAGCTGAGCTTAATTACATATTAATGGGGTCATTATTTAATGTTTTCATACAAATGTAGACTTACCATTCTGATTTTCTACAGGGAATAGGCAATGTGCATTTTCTCTTAATGAAGACATTCCAGAATTTTAAAGCACCAATCAAAGCTTAATGTGCATTCCAATGCATTGCATTACACACAGTGCACTTTTCCATTCCTTTCAACAGAATTTGTATCTCCCTTGATCTTTGAATCTTTCTATTTTATTTTATTTTGATGATGAAAGCATTGATTTAGTTTATTCTTGCATTTGGCACTTAATACAAATGTCACCTGGCTTTTAAAGTTAGTGATATCATTTAATTTACTGCAAATTGAAACTGGCTGCTTTTAATTGATGCGCTTTTTTCATCATTTAAATTAGTTTTGTGGAGAAGAACTGTGATTAAATCAATTTAAAACTTTTAATTTCTATACAAGAATCTGTATGTTACACATGTGTTTCATGAAACACAACTTATAGAGTAAATCAACCTATGCACACCTCACCAAAGGCAACCAAGGTAATGTGGAAGAGATCCTCTAGACTTAGATTAAAACAAGTGCTTTGTATGTAGGCAACAATGGATGAAAACTACAGCTGTGTCGTCTAATAATTGAATGCATCATTTCAAAATTAAGTTGCAAACTTTAAGATCGTCGTGTCGACGACACGGTGTACCTGACAGTTAGCACTGCTGAACTGAAAGTAGCTTGTACTGGAAGGCTCAGGGACACAAAACAAGCTGTGTTTTACAATAAAGTGCTTCTCTGATAACTCCCTGTTTTCAGGATGACCTTTCCCCACTGAATCAAGAGGAGAGAATTCGCCCGGAGGTGATAGGTTCAAGCAGGTCACAATCCTCCAGCAACGCACCCCACCTCTAACGGAGCAGCACACAATATGCTGCCTGGGATGCTTCATGAACGTGTGTGTCCTCAACACAAATCAGACAATACCGGTATGTAAAACGTCAAGTGCAACTATAGAACTACATACAAACTGAGCACTAAGGCAGTACAAAATGGGAAAAGGATGAAAAGCCTATTAAGTATTGAAAGCACACTGTTTCTGCTTTCTGGTGGCAACCCTTACTTACATACAGCACTTCTATTTGGTCATCTGTGGCTTTCAACCATAAATCAATCGGATGGACTGCATATTGTTTAAGACTTACGACACACACCTAATAGCTGGTAATGGCTGTTACAGTACATCAGAAAGAAGTAAACCATCAAAACGGTCACTGAGGCAAAAAAAGAAGACAGCATTTAAGAATAGAACTATTGGCAAGTCACAAAAGTATTTGGGCATGAACACACTAGCCTCTTTGGAAAAAGGAAAGCTTAGTCAGATTAGGTCTTGAATAATGAAAAAAGCATTAATTTTCAGTTATTTCAGTTATGTTCTGCACTGATTTGGTATGAATTAAATTCATCATGGAACATTTGTACATGCGAAAAGAGGGTTCTGGGCGATGTGATCGGAAGTCGTTAACTTTCCAGGTATGCAATTTGGTAAGATTGTTTGACTTTTTCTGTAGGCTACTGTTTTAGGGAGAAAAGGTTCAGCTGATTGAATCCTGCGGCTGGTTTTCTTCACCTTTAAGTCTACAGAAAGAGACGGGGCTCCACATACACACAATGATTGCTGAGGTTCTGTCTCAGACCGGGACCTCATCCAGACTCAGATCAATGTCACTGAGGGGAGGAAGATCGCAGGTGTCTCATTCAGCTCTGAATGATGCGGTCTCTGATGTCTCCAACTTAGACGTGCCTCTCAACAGATCTATATACTCAAGATCCTGCTATTAGCCCTTCGGGGTTTTGTGCTTGAATGGACTCAACAATTCTGTTTCCTACACAGGCTATGGAAGCCACAAGGCAGCAAGAAATGAGGGGCTGAACGTGCAGTGCTTGAAAGCAGCTGGGGACCCCGCTAGCTCCCATTTCAAGACCAACGGCCAGTCACAAAGGGTCTAAGAACAGGCAGAGTTGCAGATAGAAAACAAAAAAAAATATGACAGATACAAGCTTCTAATGAAGCATCAGTATTCAAGTTAATCCAGAACATATTCTTCCATGAAATATACAGTGCATTGTGCCGCCGAATGCCCAAATAATTGTGTGACTGTTTCAGTTTTGTTAAAGGAGAGTGGAATCGTGATACTGCACTGCTGTAAATCTTCCTCCTGTTTTAGTCCCCAGACCCGTCTTGGGATTCCTTCAGGAACAAGTCATCCTGTGACAGGTGGCTCTCAAAGCTCTCGTAGTACATGCTGCTGCTGCTGCCACTGCTGAGGAAGGTCCCCACTGCTCGGCCCTGCCGAGCGTGCCCGACCGCGTCGCTGAACACCTTGTTGATCTGCTCTTCTGAAGGCATCCACCAGTCTGGATTGGAGGCACAGTGCATTCTAATGAACTCTGACAGAAAACAAATACAATAACTCCATTAGGAACACTGCAGCTTGCACAGGAAGAAGTAAAAAGTCATTTTGTAAGAAATTATTTTTCACAGGTGTCTCTGTAAAGTTAGCCATGCCTCAGTTTGAAAATGTACTGCTAAAAATTCACAGCATTCAGACGTTCCAAATGCTTGTTCTGTTTAAGAACATAGTCTTGTATCTGTATTGGGGTTAAGTACCGTACATACACAGCTACTGTATATAATCTAAGAATGCATACATTATAAAATCATATTACACTATTGTACAGTGACAAGTTTAAGGATTGTTTTTAAGGACTGTTTTAAGAATTGTGTTTTTAAGGAATAAATACATCTGTTTAATATGAGCTACACATGAAAACGTTGTACTTCGGTAATATACATTTTTATTAAGTGCTTTAATAAAACCTTGCAGCCCTTATAAAAATTGACCATGGTCAAGTGCCACTGTAATTTTACACTTTTAAATGCTCTTCCACTGCATACTGTACATTTCCAGTGTTTTATTATTATTATTATTATTATTATTATTATTATTATTATTATTATTATTATTATTATTATTATTATTGTTCTGCTTACTTCTCTGGGGTTTTCTAGTTCTGAATTTAGTCTGCTTGACGTGGACTAAACCACTGGTACTCTGCAAATTCCCCTAAAAGTTTGTGAATAGGGCATACAGTGGAAAAAAAAACCTCTCAAAAGGCAACATTTTTAAAAGGAAACAGCATAAGCCAGTAGACATTTTAAAAAAAAAGAAGGATTCCTACCCACAATAACGGCTTTGTGTATTTCATAGTAAAACCGCAGTAACACTACAGGACTTGTCTTTGCATGGCCAGGCACAGTCTAGAGCTTTAACACCTACACTGAACATATTAGGGGCAGGTCAGATGATCTAAAAAAAACCAGCAACGGACTCAATTCATTCAAACGTTTAAAAAAAAAAGTTACATTGGGCAAAGGTTAGAGGTCTTGTAGTAGCTTTCTTTTGAAGATTGAACTGGAGACAGTATTCAATTCACTTTTATTAGAAATTAAAGGAATTGTCTTGCTTCGTTTTGTTGTTGCACAACATCCTCTACAGGATGTTTTACAGTAGCAGCCCCAGGAAGCAACTGATATTGTTACCCATCAGCACTTGTTCTCATTGAGCACTTGTTAATGTGTTTTTCGGTTAATCAGGTGTTGAGTTACATGAGGCTGCTTGAAACTGTGACCCTGTCATACCTCTGAGGCAGGTGACTTTAACTGGGTTAAGTGGCCGTCTTTCTGGGCCCGGCTCTCCTAGCTGTACAGATCTCTTCCTCTTTCCAAGTCCGCACGAATACTTCAGTTCGTCGGTGGTGAACACAAATCGGATCAGGTAGCGCAGCAGCCTGCGGCCGTCTTTCTTGGAAGAGTTCACCGCCTCATCCCACTGCTTGTTGGTGATGTAAACGGGATAGTTGCCTAGCAACTGCTTACTTCCCTTAAAATGAAAACAAGGACTGTTAAGAAATAACCGATATGATTAAACATCATCAAAGCCTGCTAACAGCACAACCAATAAAAAAATAAGTAAATAAATAAAAATACAAATAAAAAGGTAAACTAGAATTGAGTATTGTGGTATCCCCAGCCATTACCTCCCATGAAAACCAGTGCATGTTTCCAGAGAGGGTAATAAGCACGCTGTAAGTGAAAGAATGTAGTCAAATACAGTATGAAAAGTATATAGGAGACTAGAATTGAATAATGCAATTAAAGTTTGGTGAAGATTGATACAAATTCAAGGCAGTTATTGTGTTCACGTAGAGTGTTACATGTGGGTCAGTTAAATGAAACGCAGTATTTAAATATGAGTAATACTTATCATAAATCATACTAGATACTGTACTTTACAGAACACTGATTCTATCCATGTAACAGTTTCAGCTGATATGCATTCTATTCAATGCATCAATCTGAGCTTCCTATATACATTTTGAATTGCCTTTGACTATAATCTTTAATTTACTGTGCATGGATTACTCTCTGTATGTGCACTGGTTTTCATATAAGGTAATGGCTGCTGATACCAGATTAACTTACACACACTGCATGAACACACCAGTATACTATTGTACAAAAGCAAACAGGCAGGTATTGAGGCTGGCAGGCAGGCAGGCAAAAGTAGCTACACCACATAGTATTCATCGCCCGCATTAGATTCATACAGACGGGTACTTCTGATGTGTGAGCACAATGGGAGCTGTCATGGTGCAGACTGATGCTGATATGAGATGAAGGCCTGAAGCCCCCTTACTTTCACACCAGGGAGAGTTGGCATCTGCAAGCTTGCAATGCATTGAACCTCAGTGCACCATCAATGTACTGAACACCTGTAAGCTAGCAGTGCACTGTACCTCTGTAAGTAAGCACTGCACTGTACCTCTGTAAGTTAGCACTGTACTGAACCTCTGTAAGTAAGCACTGTACTGTACCTCTGTAAGTAAACAATGCACTGGACCTCTGTAAGCTAGCACTGTACTGAACATCTGTAAGTAAACAATGCACTGGACCTCTATAAGTAAACAATGTACTGTACCTCTGTAAGCTAGCACTGTACTGAACCTCTGTAAGTAAACAATGCACTGGACCTCTGTAAGTAAGCACTGTACTGTACCTCTGTAAGTAAACAATGTACTGTACCTCTGTAAGCTAGCACTGCACTGAACCTCTGTAAGTAAACAATGTACTGTACCTCTGTAAGCTAGCACTGTCCTGAACCTCTGTAAGTAAACAATGCACTGTACCTCTGTAAGTAAACAATGTACTGTACCTCTGTAAGTAAACAATGCACTGAACCTCTGTAAGCTAGCACTGCACTGAACCTCTGTAAGTAAACAATGCACTGTACCTCTGTAAGCTAAGCAATGCACTGTACCTCTGTAAGTAAACAATGCACTGTACCTCTGTAAGTAAACAATGCACTGTACCTCTGTAAGTAAACAATGCACTGTACCTCTGTAAGTAAACAATGCACTGTACCTCTGTAAGTAAACAATGCACTGTACCTCTGTAAGTAAACAATGCACTGAACCTCTATAAGCTAGCACTGTACTGAACCTCTGTAAGTAACAATGCACTGAACCTCTGTAAGCTAGCACTGTACTGAACCTCTATAAGTAACAATGCACTGTACCTCTGTAAGTAAACACTGTACTGAACCGCTGTAAGTAAACAATGTACTGGACCTCTGTAAGTAAACAATGCACTGTACCTCTGTAAGCTAGCACTGCACTGAACCTCTGTAAGTAACAATACACTGTACCTCTGTAAGTAAGCAATGTACTGTACCTCTGTAAGTAAACAATGCACTGTACCTCTGTAAGTAAACAATGCACTGTACCTCTGTAAGTAAACAATGCACTGTACCTCTGTAAGCTAGCACTGCACTGAACCTCTGTAAGTAACAATACACTGTACCTCTGTAAGTAAGCAATGTACTGTACCTCTGTAAGTAAACAATGCACTGTACCTCTGTAAGTAAACAATGCACTGTACCTCTGTAAGTAAACAATGCACTGTACCTCTGTAAGTAAACAATGCACTGAACCTCTATAAGCTAGCACTGTACTGAACCTCTGTAAGTAACAATGCACTGTACCTCTGTAAGTAAGCACTGTACTGAACCGCTGTAAGTAAGCACTGTACTGTACCTCTGTAAGTAAACAATGCACTGAACCTCTGTAAGCTAGCACTGTACTGAACCTCTGTAAGTAACAATGCACTGTACCTCTGTAAGTAAGCACTGTACTGAACCTCTGTAAGTAAACAATGCACTGTACCTCTGTAAGTAAACAATGCACTGTACCTCTGTAAGTAAGCACTGTACTGAACCGCTGTAAGTAAGCACTGTACTGTACCTCTGTAAGTAAACAATGCACTGTACCTCTGTAAGTAAACAATGTACTGTACCTCTGTAAGTAAGCACTGCACTGAACCTCTGTAAGTAAACAATGTACTGGACCTCTGTAAGCTAGCACTGTCCTGAACCTCTGTAAGTAAACAATGCACTGTACCTCTGTAAGTAAGCACTGCACTGAACCTCTGTAAGTAAACAATGTACTGGACCTCTGTAAGCTAGCACTGTCCTGAACCTCTGTAAGTAAACAATGCACTGGACCTCTGTAAGTTAGCACTGTACTGAACATCTGTAAGACTGTACTGAACATCTGTAAGTAAACAATGCACTGTACCTCTGTAAGTAAGCACTGTACTGAACCTCTGTAAGTAAGCAATGCACTGGACCTCTGTAAGCTAGCACTGTACTGAACCTCTGTAAGTAAACAATGGACTGTACCTCTGTAAGTAAGCACTGCACTGAACCTCTGTAAGTAAACAATGTACTGGACCTCTGTAAGCTAGCACTGTCCTGAACCTCTGTAAGTAAACAATGCACTGGACCTCTGTAAGTTAGCACTGTACTGAACCTCTGTAAGTAAACAATGCACTGGACCTCTGTAAGCTAGCACTGTACTTGAACCTCTGTAAGTAAACAATGCACTGTACCTCTGTAAGTAAACAATGCACTGTACCTCTGTAAGCTAGCACTGCACTGAACCTCTGTAAGTAAACAATGCACTGTACCTCTGTAAGTAAACAATGCACTGTACCTCTGTAAGTAAACAATGCACTGTACCTCTGTAAGTAAGCACTGCACTGAACCTCTGTAAGTAAACAATGTACTGGACCTCTGTAAGCTAGCACTGTCCTGAACCTCTGTAAGTAAACAATGCACTGGACCTCTGTAAGTTAGCACTGTACTGAACCTCTGTAAGTAAACAATGCACTGGACCTCTGTAAGCTAGCACTGTACTGAATCTCTGTAAGTCACAATGCACTGTACCTCTGTAAGTAAGCACTGTACTGAACCT
Organism: Acipenser oxyrinchus oxyrinchus; assembly: GCA_030684275.1. NCBI lineage: Eukaryota > Metazoa > Chordata > Actinopteri > Acipenseriformes > Acipenseridae > Acipenser > Acipenser oxyrinchus. The sequence goes on along the minus strand of CM060248.1, from coordinate 102,106,970 downwards.
CTGTAAGTAAACAATGCACTGGACCTCTGTAAGCTAGCACTGTACTGAACCTCTGTAAGTAAACAATGCACTGTACCTCTGTAAGTAAGCAATGTACTGTACCTCTGTAAGTAAGCACTGTACCTCTGTAAGATGCTCCTCGGGTTGCAGTTGCACAAACTGGTTGTGTTGTTGAAGCACTCTTTTGAAATAGTCTAGGACATTCTGACAGGGCACTGAAATAAAAACAGCACTATGAGCTCACACTCTTTCAACAGCGTGAGGCAGACTGATTTTCATTTTGAAATAAAATCATGTTTTAAAAGATCATCTTTCCATTTAATATTTGTTTTTCAGTTCTAAGTAGCCTATATAAAAACATCTACAAAATATCTTTCTTTCTGCAGTGCTTTATTTCTCAGACTATAGAATGTCTATATTCACATATTGTGTTATTGGGACACAGAAAAGGATGAGCAAAAAAGAGCATAGAGGATAGATGAATGCACTCCTAGTTAAAAATATTAAAATAAACCTACAAGAGACACACATATATGCTGGCTCGCCTCACCTCGCACCAGTATAATCTCTCTGATCACACTCTGCTACAGACACAGATACCAGACTGGTGCAATTCAACACACACACTTCTAACCTTGAAAGTAAAAGAATGGGGGCTGCTTGTCAAAAAACACATAAGGCTGTTCTTACCCGAAGATTCACAGGTATTGGTATCCTTCCATAACAGTAAACTATTTCTAGACTCCAAAACACCTGCAGATTTTGAGAAAACAAATCTTTTGTGTTTTTTTTTAAACTGGAGATGCCCCTATAATTGTGACAGCTATAAAAAATAAAATAAACTATACTATATATAGACTACAAAATGCCTACACATTTAGAGATAACAAATTGTTTCTCTTTTGTGAAACTGGTGGTGCCCATTTAAAATTGGTACAGCTATCAAGAAATGCAAGAACAAATACCCTAAATGGATTATTGTTTGAAAAAAAAAAAAATCTTTGGAAGACTAGAAGTTTGACTACTTTTGCACGTACAAGTTAAAAATATAAATTGATATCGAAAAAACGTAAGCGACTCTAGCCACATGCAAACTGAGATGCCTTTAGGAGGCTAGGAGTGCAAGATAAAAGCCAGGTGAAGCTTAGTGCAAAATCAAGGAAGTTATCGGAAGTAATGTTATCCCGATGACCAGCCCCTACGTGGGTACTACAGTAAAATGACCAGCCCCTATGTGGGTACTGCTATAAAATGACCAACCCCTGCATGGGTACTGCTGTAAAATGACCAGCCCCTATGTAGAAAATGCGTAGTTCATTTACATTTATTTAGAACATGTAGTATTTAATGTATTCTGATTGGTCCAAATCAATACGCCAAATCGATATTTGCAGTTATAGTAGTTATGAAGAGCCTTGTAGCAATGATATGTTAATATACCTGGCACACTATCCACTTTTCTTCTGAGGTCCTCGTTTTCCTGCTGAAGTGACAGGACCTCTTGTTCCAGCTCCACACACCTGGGGCAGCACCCCTCCTCCTCCTCCTCCTCCTCCTCTTCCTCTGGAAGCGTGGAAGATGGGTGGCCATGAGATTCCGAGGTGGCTGGTGATGTCCACCCCTCCAGAGTGTGGGCCGGGGAGGTGGCTAAGGGATCCAAGTCGTTGCCGTGGTGACTGTAGTCATTTAAAGCTGCAGTACTCTGAGAGGGCCGGCTCCCAGTGATCAGGTAGCTCTGGAGAGATTTGGTGAAGACGCGGAGGAAGGCGGAGGTCTGGTTCTTCTTCTGTGCGTATTGCAGCTCCATGTCCAGACTGTCTGAAGTCTGAGGTTCCCCATGAGCTCCCTTTGCCAGCTGACACTCACCTGACCTTTCTCCGTAACATGTTTCTTCTTGTTTTATGTGGGACATTACTGACTGGGGTTGTTTGGGGTCCAGGAACTTTCCTTTGTTATTGAGGAGACTTAGCACTCGACTGCACTGCTGGGCAAAGGCATCTAAAATCATGCGATTCTCTGCAAGACAAAGTAGAAAACAAAATATCAATAAACAAACATGCTTGCTCGATTCAGTCAGTTACCATCCTCATTAAATGACAATACTTCAGAGTCATCAGTCAACATTAAAGCATGCAAGGATTGCAGTCCCACACAAGTGGTAAACAGTGCTAGTACAGTAGTTCACAGTCACACGATCTGTGATATATTTTTTTCACCTTGGTTTTAGAAACTGTATTTTTGCTAGACATATTTAGAAGTTATAAATTCAGTAATTACAGTAAAATACATTTTACTGTACTTTCAATTCCCCTATTGCATAAAGCACGATCATTAATCCCACACAAAACAACTCTGACGACCAAACAATGTCAGAAATAGGGTTCTTTTTTCTTTTTTTAAAAGCATGATTATTTTGTCCCTCCCTTTTTATCTAATTGTACCCCCATATAAACCTCCCTCCAATTAATGTGTTTTTTTTTACTACTGAAATCTCATAATATACCCTCAGCAGCTTAAGCCTGGTTCATACTTCTGTCATAGATGAATGCGATACGTCAGGCACAGACAGTTATAAAGGTGTGAATCTTTATTATTTGCTGTATGAAGGACGATCGTCGTACGCAGCACTATTGACCTTCAATAGGTCAAATAGTTTTTTTTTGTTTTGTTTTGTTTTATGTATAATTGGGCACATGCTGCACCATTGCATGGAAAACAATTGTCACTATGGGGGGAGAAACGACATGGCTTTTGGTCGATATCAGTCATTTCAATACAAACACGGCCAATATTGTAACTCACACAGAGGTTATAACATTATTAATAGACAGCTATGGTCAAAAGTTTTGCATCACCCTATATATTTAACTAATTTTGCTTCATAAAGTCAAATGAAACTGAATAATGTTACGTTAACATATTGAATTACATACCGCTTTGTAGTTTATAATATACTTCAAAATCTAACATATAACAAAATAACATAACAAATATTGTACTACTATTATGGCTTCCGGTTGACTTTTGCGATATAATGTTGTAGTTTCTTTGATTACATGATGCTAAATGTTTGGCCATAGCTGTAGAATTATCATATAAAACTTGAACTGAAATATCAAAATGGCCCTTGAGAGGCAAAACAGGCACACATAGAAAATGTTGGACTTTGCAATATTTAACAGTTTTGGGTTCTACAATATATATTGGGTTACATGATACAATTATTTAAATACACTTTGAAATATGCATGACATACACTATGTGACTCCACATTATTAATAGAATCCCTATATTCCAGCAGGTGGATTGCACCAGAAGTATCACACCAGGGGGGAGGCTGTAGCCAGTTAAGTATGTTCACTCATTGTAATGCAATGCACTTATTTGCACATACAAAGGCAATTCAATTCAACTTTTGCTCTATGTATAAAAAAAATATATACCTAACTGCAACCTATAAAACAGAGACAGCTGTCTATCTGCCTGATGTATGGTAGACAAACTGTTACCAAATATATCACAATCCATGTTTTATCCACGCAAGGGGCTATAAGTAGATACAAAACATCAATAAATATTACAATTCCTCAGAGATGTCAACTAAAGGCACAGACACAGTACAATAAAAACTAAGTAGAAGGGGGAAGATTTAGAGTAGCCAGTTAAGTATGTTCATTAACTGAAATGCAATGCACACACACAGGCTGCTCAATGTAACTCATGCTCAATGTACAAAAGGACACATTCTGCAATGCTTGCGTTCATGAGGGGTCCAGCATGTGTTCTAGCTGCAAGCTGACAGATCTCTTACCACTTCCCACACAGTGTAATCTGATTACTATTCTAGAAGATATGGTACAGGCTAGTGTATGGTACCCTAAAGCAAACACATGCATACAATCTCATAGGTACTGTATCAACCCCTTGATTAAATGGAGACCACAAGAACTATTTTGGGTGCCTGTGTTAGCAAGGTTTCAATTGTAAGTCAGTGCTGTGGGAGGAAATTAGCTCTGGCCCCAGCCCCTTTTATTAACCAGATGTCTGCCCCAGTAGCTGGTGTAAAGCTGCTGAGGTTTATAGCTGTCGAATGCTATTCTGGCAATCGAATGCTATTTGCAACCTTAAACCCACCCAACCAAACCATCCATCTACCACAAGTGAAGCACACTGTGTTCTTATCTTCTGGCTGCCACACAGCACCACCTCGAGTTCGTACATGGATCTGAAATTATACTTCAAAAGTGAAAGAGGGCGTAGTATTGTTGTTTCCGTTATGCAATAACAGGTTTTGCTATAAGACTCTAGTGGTTAAAAAAAAGCCATCTTAATTGAGTTCATGCAATCTGTAGTGCTTCTAGTGACTCTAGCCAAGTTAGAAATAGAAATAAAAAGACACACAACACAAGTGGGAATGTTGATAGTGTCAGTTATTTCGTGTTAAAATGTTATATCCATCTTTATTGAGCTGAACCTTGCTCTACATGTTATAATATCTGTACTGCAGCTTTTTGGCTACATTTGCACTTTTTAAATTTTCTGTTCAGTCAGAATGCATCAACAAAATATTTTCAGCATTTCTTGGGGCATTTCCATCTAGCTTTCACTTTTATTTCCCAAAGTGTTTTTACTGACACATGTTCATTTTCTTATAACTTTAAAGGCTCTTAAAATCTTGTCAGAATTAAAATGTCTCAGTGTGCACCTATCTCATTTATATCTCAGCAATGTTTTATCAGTAGGGCTGGGATTCATTTTATATTGCCAGCATCACGGCTTTAAAGAAGTACCAAAAAACTAAAGTTATAAAAATAATGAGTTTTGTTTTATCAAATGTAACACTTTTAGAACAACATCAATGCAAACATCTTTGCTTAAATCTACCTTATTTAAACATTAGTCACCTCTACCTAGCTGTCTTGGTTGCATATTTTGAATACATTTCAGTTCCTTTTAATATTACAGAACCCATATTAAAAATATTTTTACATCCTACAGTGAAGTTACGTGATTCCAGCTTTTTCCAACCCTTTGTAACAAACTGTACCTTCAAGATTAAATTGTTTCCCATTTCAAAAGAAATGCCCATTTTTCTTGGGGGCTTTCAGTGCAATTTCGGTGCAATCGATAGCCCCTTTTACAGTGTGCAAGGTCATAAAGTAATACCTTTGTTCTTTGTAGCTGATCTGCTGTGTGAGGAAGTTTTACATTCAAGGTCTCTCATTTTCACAAAGCAGCAGTTACCTCACTTTGGCATTTGAACAAGCAGGGCTGACTAACCTGACTGATGCAGTATCACCTGCTGTGGACTACAAAGTCAATACGGATGTTACTCTAACTGGCACTTGTATGGGGCGTTAGCTCTTCATTAGAATTCTAATCTTATTTCAACTAAAAGCACTGCCACTTGTTTGATACACAGTTTATATGCACTGCCTCTTCTTTGATACACAGTTTATATGCACTGCCTCTTCTTTGATACACAGTTTATATGCACTGCCTCTTCTTTGATACACAGTTTATATGCACTGCCTCTTCTTTGATACACAGTTTATATGCACTGCCTCTTCATTAGAATACTAATCTTAGTTTCAACTAATGCACTGCCACTTCTTTGATACACAGTTTATATGCACTGCCTCTTCTTTGATACACAGTTTATATGCACTGCCTCTTCTTTGATACACAGTTTATATGTATTCAATGAAAGTAAGGTGTCCTTTATCTTCAAGAAGAATACCTGCAGTGTATAAAGCCGAGGGGACACTAGTCTACATGTTGCTAGAAAAATGTAGAAAGGGATACTTTTTTTGGAGAAAGTGACGTGCAAGCTACAAGTTTCAGGCAACTTTGTTGCAAGCAACTGTATCAAAGGACTGTTGATTTTATAGAAGCAACATTATGTCATAGAATAATTCAACCCATGAAAGTGATGTAAAAAGTCACGTGACTAGCTTCTTCACTGGCAAAAAAAAAAACTTAAGAGAAAATGAATGCGGAGCAGGTGTGGGATATTGTGAGGGAGATTCTCCTATCTTTTTTTTTCCAGGGTGATTTTAAATTTTTAATTTTTTTATAGGTGGTATAGGCAAGTAATTAACTGTTAATCGGTCCATTCCTGGTAGTTAATGATCAATTTGTCAGTAATGCCATGATATGTAGTGGCGCGGCATAAAGTCGACCAAATTATTAATACTATAGTCCTTGAAAAAAACGATTTACTATTATGGCCTGTTTTAAACATAATGTCTTGTTGGCATTACAGGCCAATATTAGAAATTTCACCCAATAAAAAAAGCCATCTTGGTGCCGATGCTGAAGCATTAGAGCATTCATGTTAAACTGCAGAGGTGAGTAATGGTGAGCTCTGTTTAACTTCCAACTTGTGTTTCCAGCGGTCATTTTGTCTCTATAAAGGCTTTCATTTCATACAACTTAATAGTAATGGATAAAGTGAGTCCTACTTTTTGTTTAAAGCAGTTTGAACATTGCAGGAAAAAAAAAAAAAATCCTCACCAGGCATAATTAGGAATTCTGTTCAAAACAATAATATAAAAAAAAAAAAACTAAAAAAAAAAACTATAACAACAATCACATTTCAACTTCTCTCTACTTACAATGCGTTTTATTTGCACAAATAAAACAGAAAAAACATTCAAGCCAAAAATAACAAATTCAGAACAAAAATGATGAGGGCAATGGTAAATATTGTAAATATTATTATATTGAAAAAAAAATGTTGGTGCAAATTATGTGCACACTAAAAACAACTCAGGAAATATCATCTGTGTATTGGTTTCTCTGTATTGTCCATCAACATACTATTTCTAGACAGTGTAGAATAGTGTCCCTTTGGCTTAATCAAGCGAAAACAACAGGACTCACGAGTGCAATCAAAAAAATCTGCATGCAATGTTTACAAGCAAGGATGGCTTTTGTTTCCAAGTGCACTTTATAGTATGTCCTCTAGTTATAGCTGTAATTACATGACAAGAACATTGATCCTCCTAGGAGTTTGTCTTCATTTGAATCAGTCTCTGCAACAGGCTGTTGTTTCTATGCTGTCAATGGACGCTTTATAACATTTGATTACGCAAACAGCATGTTTCATCACAGGATAACATTGAGATTCCCATTGAAATGAATGGCAGAGAGATGCCACTTGTCATGGTACGTACAATAATGGTACTGTTCACATGTACAACATTTGAAACCTCTTTCTCAAACGCACTTGTTTTATAGCTGTGTGCTCAAATGCAGGCTGCAGTACAGACTTCATTAATGCAAACATTGCACACCAGAGGAAACTCACCCAGCCCACTAGCACAATCTCCCACTCACTGAACACCTTTTAAAATACCAGCATTGCGAAAGTTCTCAACTGAAATTCCACTTGTCGATTTGCAATGACTAGAGATCTGTGAAGACCTCCATGGAAGTAAATTTACAATTTCCCAATACTGTAAAAAAGAAAATAGTAATATTTTTTAAATTGTAACTTTTTCACGGCTGCACTGTATTGTTCATCGCTAAAATGCATGACATATAAATGTCCGACACACCAGCAAGTAATGTTCTATATTGATATAAATTATGATGTATTGCTCTTAGGTTGTGTACTATTTCAGTTTCAGTTCAGTTTCCTCTTTTTTTTGTTTGTTTTGGTGTGTGTATATCTCGGTTTGGATGGAACCACCAAGAAGGATAAGCTTTGTTTTAAAAAGACAGCAGGTGAATACCTGACAGACAAAAATATTAAATGTTAACCTATTTGTGTGGTTTGGGGGGTGGAGCTAGGCCCCCTGCACCTTATCATCTTTTTCCATCAATTAAATATACTCTATTTAATGCTTAGCCATCTACACATAGTTGTCCTGCATTTTTTTGTTTCCTCCTCCTCTAGAATCTCAACCGCCTTTGCATCGGTCTCCTCTGGGGGGTTAGTGATTCCACTTTCTTCAACCCTTCATTCAGCGCCGCTTCATTTACCTCATAGAGGAGGGTTCTCTGCGAGTCAGAGGGGACCCCTGGACAAACCCCTCCTTTAGCATGCATGATTCCTTGTCTTCTTCTCTTTCAGGTACTGATGCCTCTATTTATGTGAGGGCCCCAAGCGGTGGAACCCCTCTTGATGGTCAGGTCTCCTCAAAGATGGTGACCCCTCTCCTCTTTGTCGGGTATCCTCAGTGACAGAACCCCCCTTCTATAATGTTGGGCTTTTGAAGAGGCGGAACACCTCACTCTATATATTCTGACATCTACTAACTTTGTTTTCTTTCTGGTTCGTGAGCTTCTTCGTATGTTGGGTCATCTCAGAGACGGTGACCCCCCTCCTGTTTGTCAGGTCTCCTCAAAGACGGAACCCCCCTTTATTTGCGTAGGGCCTTCGAATGACGGAGCCCCTCTCTTTATATGTTCTATTTGTTACTAACATTATGTCCTAAACATTACAGGGAGAAAGACGCAATTAGTGGTAGTTTAAAAAGAAAATTGTGATTACAGTGATAATTTGAAAATATAATTATCGTCCAACCCTAACTGTATGTAGCATTCTTTCTAATAAATATGAAGGACAACTAAGCAGCAATGTAAAACTGTGATAATTACAGTGATAATTTGAAAATATAATTATCGTCCAACCCTAACTGAAGGTAGCATTCTTTCTAATAAATATGAAGGACAACTAAGCAGTCATTACAGTTAAGTGTCCTGAGCAGACAGTGAAATACAAGGTCTCACTTCAGGATATTAATGCTATTATGAACCAAACACATGTTTTTGTGTATGAATTATACTATTTGAATACATTTGTTTTGGGGTTCTATTATGGTCTGGTCGTTGAGCCTGATTGAAATGTGTAGCACTGTTAAAAATAATTCAGTGTTCAACTACGAACCTGATAGTATGACATGAACCGAGAGGTTTATAATGTACTGTATAAGCATGACCTGTAGTTCAATTATATTAAATATCACTTTTTATATTTTTATGAATTCCATATTTTGTAAGACAATATTATATGGAGAACTGATTTATCACAGCTGAGAAACTCATCATGCTGTTTGTACAGTACTACAGCTGTTATTGCAGGATTGACTTGTCTACAAACCCTTCAAATATTATTTTATATTAAAAATTCAATGCACATGCTGCATCACAATACATGTAAAATACAGGCCTGTATTGGAACCCTACTTACTACCTGTTGCTTGTAATGCACATGATAACAGTTGAAGAGAACAATGCAAGATTACTGAACTGTAAATACTTTTGAACCACTGCTCTGTTTCATTTCATCCACTTAATGCACCTGTTGCATATGTCCGACCAACGGAAAGCCCGGACAATACTGTTCTTTAACAATGTTTCCATGGCAAAATGCGGGCTCTACTGCAAGTAGGGCAGCAGATGCATTTCACAAGCACATTAGACCCCTTTTTTTTTAGCATTGCTGAGGTACACTAGCAAATCAGTTTCCACTGCGGCACATGTTACTAAACTGTTATGTCATTACAATGCACGCAGTCAATGCGAAGGTTGAGCTGTGGTTTCTCCGTACCACTGCACCGGTTTCCTGTTGCTCTGACAGTACCTGATATTAGAGGCTGATAACTCCAAGCACAGCTCAGGCGAGCACATTTGATAAATGTTCCAATATCTTCAGCATTGTGTGCTCATATGAATGACACACACAGGTTATTAAATAAACGATCCAGGGAACAGTTGCTCCTTTACATCTTCCTTCTCTTTTGAGTCATAATTACTTCTGTATGTACGCACTGACGAGCTTGGGGATGGTTAATGACTACATTTATCTAAACTGTACAAAATGAAAAATCAAGTCTCTTTTAATGGTCACCCCAAAGCCTATGAGAAAACACTTGTATAATCCTGAGCGCCTTGCGTTAAAGGAGATTAATGCTTCTTAATTAGTCAAAGAAAAAAACATCTAATTATCAGGTTTGGTAGAAAACACAGTATGGAAGCATGGTCGGTTATCATGGGTACTGGATTATAGTTGCCATGGTTGCACAGATGTGCCAATTTATGAATATGTATTTTATATATACGCCAAGAAATATTTAATATCAGTCTCACTCAGATGCTTCACTGAGTGGCTCATAAAATATCATTAGGAACATGCATTACAGTGATAGATTTTTTTACCACCCTTTATTTTATTCCAAATCTTCGTAAACGCTTTTAAATGCCATGTGCTTTATCACATATAAATACAACAGAAGATTTAGATTTGTTTTTTTACCAGGATGTTAAATTACAATGCCTGCAATTGCTGTTGTCAAGTCATCTCGCGCACTCTGATCATCATAAACACCAGATCTACAGATGTAATTCAGTCCCGCCCTAGCATCTGAAACCATTTTTTCAACATTAATGTATTTACTTATATCGTTCATAGACTTGATTTGTCAGTTTGCTGAGGCTTGCTGTCCTGTTTGATTCTTCGATTGGCAATCTAAGCATCACTGGGTTCTGATTAGAGCTTCAGAGATACTGCTTCTAATTAGCCTAATCCTTATACACACAAACACACTAGAAACATTTTATAAGACAAAATAAAAACATGATTGATTTTTTGAATTTAGTTTATAACAAAAAGGATATGAACATGTTGTTCGTGCAGTAGAATCTGTAACGTTTTTTGTTTTGTTTTGTGACAAACCTTATTACTTATATTCAGTAAAAGAAACATTGGCATGTATTTATTTTACCACACTTAAATGAAATGTTTTGTTGAAAGACAACAGCTGTCACTGTTTTTGTTAGTATGAATACTTTCATCAAAAATCTCTCTCCAATGGACAAAATCCATTCCCAAGTACCCAAGACTCACTCTAAACAAGACTGAGAGAATGCAAGCTCAGGGACAATGTTACCAATTGGCTTAGAAATGCAGTCATCTGGCATATTATTTGAACAACATGTTCGTTTCTATCAACTTACAGGATGTGTCAGCTGAATATTACTAATGCTGCTTTGGAACGGAATGGGTAGGTGTGACGGGGTACACCCCACCCCTGTGTGTATTATATTATTTGTTATATTATTATTTAAAACTGTGACAGTGTAGCTTCTGTGGTAACACCAGACCAGGAAGAAGTACACAGAACACAGGGGAATGCGGTGCAAAAAGAGCTGTTATGCTCTAATTTATTAAATAAACAAAACACCAAACACAAAATGAAAAGGCACAACGGCCAAAACAAAAGGTATAAATGAAACACAAAAGCACTCTATCTGGGCATTAGCCTTCACTGACCAGATAAAAAAACATACTAACACAGGAACAAATACAACAAAATCAACACTCACCAACTCCGCTCTCTAATGGAGCCCGGTGCTCTCCATTGATAGGATGTGGCTGCTCCCAATTAGTACCAATTGTTCAATGAGGGAGCAGCCACATTCTCACATGTTTTTGGCAGGGACAGGAATTAACCCTGTCCTTGCCAACCACCAACAAAACACCACAAAACACAACTTACAAGCAGGGCCCTGCACTGCCACAAAAACGTATTGTTTAATTTTGTAAAAACATGCAGTTTTATTATTGTTTACAGCCTGGATGGCGTTAAAATGCCCAATTCAGATAAAATCGTCAGTATGTGTGGTCAACAGGCAGTTTATCAATAAACTTCAAGGCCATGAAAATATAATCATCTTACATTAATGTCACTCTTGATAAGTTTTACCATCAATAATATAGTTGAATTGACATCTCCTTGTCCAAGCAACAGGCTGACTATCTGGCCTTAGCAATGCACGATGTCCCATCCTCACAGTCAACAAAACTGAATCAGGGATCTTATGAAGTATATCTCCCTTAACTTTCACTGAATCCTGCTTCTGTATGGTCAGACGTGGCTTCTATCTCAAACGATCTGCTTTCCCATGTTTTGAACGCTGCTTTTTATTTCTAGTCTTCTGACAAGTACAATATTGTTACAGGATAGTTTTACTGCCGTTTGATTTTTGTTTTGTTCTTTTGTAATGATATATGTGAACTTGGTAAGCTGTAATGAACACCATACCAAGTGTTGTTTGTGTGCAAGCACCTCGGGTTGCTTTGCAAACCAAAAGCAGCTCTACAATGCTAACTAAGAAAAAGGCAAATAAAAAAAAAATCCAGTCTTTAATTAAATTAAATAAACTTGCAAAACAACACTTAATCAAAACCTAGGGACCACAAAGGCAAAAGGGATTTAATAGAAAGAAAGCAAAGAAAAAACAGTACAACTGGAGATGGGGAGTTTGTTGTCGGATAATCTCACTCAGATATCTTGGTAACCCTGAACAGATAATTGTCTATATGGGGTAAAAGTATAAGGGGTATTAATGGCTCATTAAAATCTTTTACAGATTTTTAAGTAAGGTGTCTGAATAAAGAAAACTGGGCAATGCAATCTCCACTCCCATTCTGTAAATCATTAGTTGTTTCTATATTTTGTAACAGTAGTATATTCATACAGATTTATGTGGTCAACATACTGAATTCCTATGTTAACATTTCTATATTCTACGGTCGACATATTTAATAGATTTCTATAAATACTGTAGCTGCTGATTTTTTTTTTTTACAAAAGGATTTCTACAAATGACTACAGACATCTTTTTTTTTTCTTTAGTTTCTATAGATTTTAAGTAGACAAAAGCTCTGCACTGCGTCTGTTCATCCATAACTTTAAACACTCCAAATTCTTCAGTCAAGCCGATAAACTTTTCAGCTAATGTCTTCTTCGGTGTTGTTACGACGTACAGTACTTTAAAAACACTGATGAAAGCTTTAGCCAGAACATTTGAGTTACTTTTAGTTTGACCTCAAAGGGCACTATCAAAATATGAGCTTGTTTTTACTGATACAGATTTGATTAAAAAAAAAACCTGGATCGACCCAAAGATCTCTTCAACACAAGAAAATAAAGACCAATTAAATCAACTACTGTAACACCAGACAGAAATACCTGATAAATGGGTTATGAAGACACAGACTGCTTTTCTAGTAGGATAATGAATGAAAATGAAGCTACAGCTCTGGAAATATGAAACTGTATGAGCTAATACATGGCTAGTTGCGAACTGCAGAATATAAAGAAAAGAAAACAATACATTGCTTCATGGTGGCTCAAAAGGTGCTTCTCCTTTAGATTTTTTTTCTGCTGAGTTCAACAGCTAATAAACATGCTAACCCTTCCACATGCTGAGTGGCAGACTATGGGGGCCTTAGCACAAGAGATTAGAATTCGTATCACAGAATTTGCAGGTGTTCTGTCTATTTGTCTTAGAATTCATAATTGTTTTTTTGTGTTTTTTTTCTTAGCAGTCTCAACAAGGAGTGAGACACAAATAGCCCCCACCCCCACCCCAAAAAAAATAAAAAATAAAAAATAAAATAAAAACACACACCTGCACATTTCCAGATAACAATTTCCTTATCTCTTTTGTGAATACTGTAGGTCCTATTGTTTTGCTGGTTTAAAAAAAACATTTTTTTTTATAGTATTGGGATAAATGGTGCCAGTTGAAACTCGATCCTGCAGATTGAATATAGGTTTTACTCTGGTTATTATGTTGTTTTGCTGTTCAAAAGCAATAAGAAGCTGTCTGCTGTAGGGTTGTTTTGTAGATCTGCTGACAGGCTAGGATTTATTAAAAACTCACAGATAGTTTCCTTATCAATGTTATGGCCTGTGTTTGAACATGTTCAGCCTGCATTAAGCCAGGGCACGCATACATTCAGCACAGTCTTCTTCCTCTACAGTATGTATATTATTTTGTCCTATTATTTTGTTCATCTTCACAGGCAATACACTGTCTGCACAGTTTTATGTCTTTGTGTGAAAAGCAACATCACTGCCACCTGCATAGTGGAGGAAATGACACTGCAGATCTGTAGCTCTGAATAAAAAACCTGCACATTGCCTGTCAAGCAACTGCAGTCAAAATACAGCACGGTTACCCTTAGTTCACTATCATATACCATGGTAAAATCACAGTGAGGTGTAGTAAAACCTAGCACAGACGAGTTCTGCAAATAAATGAAAAGTATGGTAAAGCATAGTAAAAATGCACAGCACTGTATTTGCACTATACTGCAAAATGCAATAGCAAACTGTATGGGTACAAACAAGACTGCGTATTGAAATGGAACACTTATGTCATGCATGTCCATTCAGCACAGGGTTGATTCGTTCAAGAAGCATTTACATATAATCCTAACCTTAATCACAATGTTATCACAAACATTTAACTAACCTTAAAGTCACTATCAGATTGTAAGAGTCCCAGTGGGACCATTTAATATTCTCCATAGAACAAGTGCTACTCAGAGTGCTGATGCTCCCTGACCATTTCGTAGCGGACGAATCAACAAGTGTATCCTGTGCACACCTAGTCTCAGACAAATTCACTTTCCATGCAGCTAGTCCTGTTTTTAGAAAGTTTCATTGCACTGTTGTAATGAGTCTGCCCTTGGCCTGAGCATGTGCACGGCTGCCTGCATTGCTAGCACCTGAGCATTTTTACATTAAAAGATAATGTTAAGTTGACTTGTCCTGCCTTGTAAATGCGGACAGCGGCATTTAAAAAAATAGAAAAAAAAAAAAACCTTGCTTGTTATTTACAAAACAAAGATGGGTCCCATTCACAAAGCTTTAACTCATGAATTATTTAAACCAGTTTTTATGAATGGTTGGTAAGATGTAACACAGCATGTGTTGCTATGATCATACCATTATTGTGCTCTTATGTATACAGTATGTTTTTGAACCAATTACAGTAAATAAAATAATGGAAGTACAGTATGAATGGCCGATATTTTTTTCTAGTTTTGGTTTGCTTAAGATCTCATCTCATCTCATCGCGGGCAAGTTACGGAATAAAATTAGGATTTCACATGACATTTCACGGACGTGTTTAAACATTAAATAAACCTAAGTAGACAATATTTCAGAACACTATAAAAGCCTAAAAATATTGGTACTTGCATCCTTAATAAAACAGAGTGCTGTCATTTGTTAAAGGCAAGCATGCAACATCTCCCAACAGTTGCTGCCGACATTCTCTGTCTGGTGTGGACTTGCCCATGCATTGAGACTGCACGTTCTGCATCCACTGAATTGGTTGGAAGTGTAAGGCAAAGCTTTGCCAAGTTATACAGATGTGGAAATCGATTAGAAACAGTCCCAAAACTCAGTTACCCAAGGGCATCTGGCATACTTTAATAAAGGCCATAATGCAGCATGTTCGTTGTCATGTTATTTGTCTCATCAAATAATTTATTTTATTAGTACTGAGTCACAGAAAATGTGCCTATTCGGGTCTAAAATTCTAACTACATTTAAAGGGTAAGCAGCAGGTTGTTTGAAGCGAGGAGGCTGTGCTCGATTGTACCTGTAGTATTTGTTTAACCTGGATACAACCAACAGGAATACTTTTTGTCTGCGCTGACTTTCCAGTTTGTTTTCTAAAAACTGTTTATTTTACACTTTGTTCAGCAGCCTCTGTAATACTAGTACTCTTTCGCTTAATGTGTGATTCTGAAGCTAAATAGTGATCGATTGTATTTTCTGCAAAGACATAGGCCTATTACAAGATGTGCAAAACAATTACCTCCATCTGCATGTACAGTTTATTTGGGAAATATCTTGACACGATCATCACGCGAAACATACTTTGCTTTTTTTTGCTTTGTCGTACATTTCGTATTTTACCTCCAATGCTGAAAACTAGATTTTAGCACCCTAAATCAACACCATATAGCACTGACTTTGTCCCACTTCCTACTGTACAGTACAGGTCACAGAAAGGCCAGTACACTGATAGGCTGATTAAAACATTGTTGTCATTTGAACAGTAAACAATTATTTATTTATTTATTAGCAGACGTCCTTATCCAGGGTGACTTACAATTGTTGCAAGATATCACATTATGCATATATCAATTTATTTATTTCTATTTTTTACATACAATTACCCATTTATACAGTTGTCGTTTTTTTTTTTTTACTGGAGCAGTCTAGGTAAAGTTCCTTGCTCAAGGGTACAGCAGCAGTGTCCCCCACCTGGGATTGAACCCATGACCCTCCGGTCAAGAGTCCAGAGTCCTACCCACTACTCCATACTGCTGCCCCACTAAACAATAACATTAAAGAGCTTTGGAGTATTTTTTTGTTAAATGTTATTTGTTTTTTTTGCCTGAGTGCAATGCACACAGGACAGCGAAGGAATATAAAAACACGTATCTACATAAGGAGATACGTAGTTTGCATCGCTTGCGTTGTGCAGTAGTTCATTTAAACTAATTTTCTTTTTTTTTTTTCCTCTCCGTACTTGTCCGGTATGCCTTGGCCCCTAAAAGAGGTGAATTTCGCCATTCGTTCCGTGAAATCGCGATTTAGGTAGACCCCTACTGATAACACTGCTGGTAGTCCAGAAGGTACATACGACACTGGCACTGACACTGTTATCAAGGTCAGAGAGTGCAGGATTTCAGGTGGACTCAGCCAAGTTTAGGCACCCCAACATCATGTCTAAAAACACACTTCAATTATATCATATGAAGTGAAATGCAAGTGACATACAATACATGTTTAAAAAAAAACAACAACATTATTTGCCATTTATGTGTGATCCTTAAGGATGTATTACTAGTGGAAGTATCAGTACCTCACTCACCCAGTGTGCACATGAGCCTTTCCTTATTGACACTGATAAATAAGGTGCCACTTATCTTTACAAGGTTTTGTAAGGTTGAAGTGGAATTCACTGCATGCTTGTGGGTTCTCTAAGAGGACTCTCATCTGTAAGCATGCTTCTGCCACTGTCACTAAGAACTCTGTCATTGTGACATATTATATGCAGTGGATAGTGTTCTCACATTAACATATTCAAATGCTTGAGTTTTTCAACATAGACTGAAAACCTGGGTTACAATTAACAACGCTGTCTGGGCTGTTTTGCTTCATATGGTACAGTACATTTAAATCTTTTCCAATCACCTAACTTCTGATTATATACAGTACAGTGTTACAACAGCAGAGGTTTTTAAGTTTCAGTGGCAAATAGTTATTAAAAAATAATATTAGGAAGAATACAATAACAACAATTCAAACACACAAGCCAAAACGTAATTACTTAAAAAAAAATAACACGTTTTTACATTAAACCAAAGTAGAAGTCATTACAAAAGAAAATTAAGCGCATTTAAATTCAAATTTAACAATCTGTATCGCAGAACACAAAGTTTGTACTAAAAAAAGAAAGAAGAAAAAGGGCTTTTAAAAACAAAAGTACAAACTGTGTGCCTTCTTAACATCGTCTTAAAACATGTACAGACTGCTAAATAAATAAAACAATAAATAAATAAATAAAAACGTTGATCAAATATTTAAAAATAGAGACAGAGAGTGAGAGGGCGAAGTAAATACCTGCGCTGAACCCCAGGTTTGAGTCGGCGGTCCCTCGCCCATGGCTGGCAGTGTACCTGGAGGTGAGATGCCCCGCGGCGGCGCCGGTGATCCTTTGCTGAGTGCTGAGGGATGCTGAAGACGAGGTGGATGTTGCCGCTCTGCTGCTGGGCCAGTTCTCGTAGGGGAAACGCTGATGGTGATTTTCACTACTGCTGATGATGGAGGGCTGGTGATGTTGTTGTTGATGCTGGTGGTTTGGATGATGCTGGTGATGCCCTCCTCCCCCTGCACCCATCTGCGGGATCTCCACCATGGTCGGTCTGTCGTACCTCTTGCCAACTGGCCTCTTGCTGGGGAATGTTTTGAGAGCGCTGTAGGGGCTTCTCTGCCTGCAAATTTTGGGCACGCAGGATGCCTCCTCTGCCTGCTGCATCTCCTCCTCCATCGCTGTCTCTTGCTCTCGCCTTTCCTGTCTTCAGTCTTCAGTCCTTGTATGTCGCTCTCTCTCTCTGGCACTTGAGTCTGCAACGGGCTCTCGCTTACTGACAGGCTGCCCGGCCAATCCCCAGGCGAGCGACCAGAGTTAATGACCGGAGTTTATGACAATTCTACCAACAGGGGGACACGCGGGCGGGACCTGTCGTAGTATTTTTTTTTTTTTTTTTTTTTTTTTACGTGTCTGTGTTTTAAGAAAAGGGGGTTTCCTCCACCTTAGTCCCTGAGGTAGCCTGACAATATGGTTGCGAGTGGTACAGTTTCCAGCACACAAGAAAAAAAACATCCAGGAAGCGTCAGTCTGTATTGAGACAGACGCACATAGGCTGGCTTTGTTTAATGCCAAAGAAACTCGAGGTGAGAGCTGGTACACTGACTGTCCCCTGCTGTCTTTCCAGCCTGTTTTTAGAACTGCTGTCTTTCCAGCCTGGATTTAGAACTGTACATTTAAATGTACTCACATATTTAATAGTTTGATACTTATTTACTATGTTGTTATCCCTTTCCAAAGCTTGCAATTTTTGTTTTTAAATATTCTAGTGCATAATGCTGTCATTGTTCTGTGGGATGTGTCAAACCTAAAGCCATTGGGATCTTACAAAAACAGATAGACCACATTAACACTGGGATTAGCCAGTTGACCTACACAGTTGGAACACTCTAGCAGGACAGTTGCCCCTCAGGTAATGCGCCCCCCTGCTCTGTTAATAGCATCTTCATCTCACACATACTGGTCACTCTTTAGGCATCCACCCTGACAGCTGTGCCACTCCAGTCATCATGAGCACCTGCTGTATTTAATCAAAGGATTGATCAAATTCACTTCATCTCCTTGTGCCACACTCTCAACCTAACCAAAAATGTGCAACTGAACCCTTCTGCCACTTAACCCACAATCAGCCCTCTTTGAACAGGATAAACTCCATGCCTTTCCCAAGTCTGAATATGGCTACATAGCAGCTTTATGTGCAGCCTGCACCAGGGCAGGTTCAAACACCCTGTGTGTAGTAATGTACCTCGAAAAAGGTGAAATTCAGTCAACATTAAATAAACCATCTAATTAACATCAACAGAGACAAGCACAGTGACCTCTGTTAGCAAAGAAGGATGCTACTTAAAGTTTGATCACCAATTTGCTATGGATTCTCTGTGATAATACTGAAGATGAACAGGCAGCAAAGTGACCCTGAGACAGAGAAAGGAAATAACTGGGGGAATAAGTGATGTTGACTTAAAAGCAACAGGCAGGCTTTCAGTTAAATACAAAAAATAAACAATCATGAGTATCTCTGAACTTCTGCAAAGAAAGATGTGTGGAAACTGATGCTTTAAAAGGTCTGTTTTGTGTCACACACAGCCATATTATTAGTTAGGCATCCAGTGCTGTTTTCAACTGTTAATCCATTGTATAGGCAGTAATACAAGACAACCATGCTATGCTTGCACAGCTAAGTAATATATTTTAAAACATACTGAAGTTTGAATTGGAACTATTTATTTTCCTAAATCTCTGGATTACTGGTGAATAATTATTTGTTTTGATCATGTTTTTGTATAGTTTGTAATTTTTTGTCATGTTATGGTACAGCAAACATGGCTTATTTGTTTTAAAAAGCAAATAGATGCAAGGCCAGGTTTCTTTATAAAAGAAGCTGAACCAGGCTTATTTGTGTAATCAAATGCATATCAGTAAGTGCAGTTTGTCAGCAACACCTAAGTGTACGTGTGACCTATATACACAGAGTCCTATAAGGCCAGGCCTGAGCTCAGAAGACTGTTAACCCTGTGGTTCTTTGTCTCAGAACTATGCGGTTATGTTGCAGGCTTTTACAGCCTTGAGAGGCTCTGTGAATTGGAGTTTAAAGCTTTTGTTTTTCGCAAAAATACTGAATTGTTTAAAAATAATTTTCAAAATGTGCCTCATGTATTAATGTTACAAATGAAATAATTTTAGTCCCTATTTAAACTTGTCTATTTTGAAAGATGCTTCTTTGCACAAGAGAGTACTTTTACAGTGGCAAGACAAAAGCAGCTATAGACTACCACAATGCCCTACTTCTTCATTCGATCAAGACCCTACGCAATGACCTACTTCTTCATTCGATCAAGACCCTGCGGTTGATGGGACACAAAACTGAACCCTTTCTGAAAGAAGCTCAAGAAAAAGAAAAGCTTCAAAGAGTTATACTGTAGCTAGTGGAATCATTTCACAATGACCTGTTGTACATTTAAATTCACTAGGGGTCTCATAAGTGCACGTCTTGAGGATCAGTTTCCACTTTACTGGATGATATAACAAATGAGCAAAACAAAAACTTTCCAACAGCTCAAAAAGAGAAAAAAACAGAATGTGGGAATACTGCAGGATAGCCAGTAACATCTGTGAACAACCCAGCCCCCACCCCCCAAAGCCAGTAGTGTTGATACTATGATTAACATAGGGTAGGTCCTGATACTTACACTTCATTTCACCTAATGACTGACATGCTTTGCAGCCACTGACAATCTTTGACTCCAAAGACATTGCTAAGGTAGGAAGTTCAAGGGGAACAGATCTGCCTGAAAATAAGGCATGCAGACTAAGAACTTTCTTTAACCTAGCCTAGTATTACATTTTTGTTATAAGTAATGTCCCTTGAAGCAAATGACTGTTTGCTGGGTGGCCTCTCCTGCAGCCTGGTTAGAATGACACACTTCAGGTACCATTCTAAACAAAGGACTTCACCAATGCAGGCTACGTACTGTACTAGCTTGGCCCCTCAGCCAATGAAATTGAATAGCAAGACAAATGCAGGACACTAACCGCTAAATTCACTGTTTAAATACAAACGTTTATACTAAAGAACAGGTTCTCTAGTCGAGAGGTAAGGACATGGCTCATGCTGATGTCAATCACTCTATTCTACTATCCTCTCTCGCTGATCTGGGAATTTCTGGCACTGCTCTGGCCTGGTTCTCCTCCTACCTCTCCAACCGCACTTACCGGGTAACATGGGGTGGAGCAACCTCCACACCTCGCCCTCTCTCAACAGGAGTCCCCCAAGGGTCAGTCTTGAGTCCTCTCCCGTTCTCTCTCTACACCCGCTCCCTGGGCCCCCTCATCGCATCCTATGGGTTCTCATTTCATTTCTATGCTGATGATGCTCAGATTTTCCTCTCCTTCCCCACCTCTGACTCCACCATCCCCTCCCATATCTCTACCTGTCTGTCTGCTATCTCCTCCTGGATGCACTTGCATCACCTCAAACTCAACCTCTCTAAATCTGACCTCCTTTTCTTTCCCTCCTCCTCTTCCTCCCCCTCCTCTGATCTCTCTATCTCCATTCCTCTGGAATCTACCACACTCTCTCCCTCCTCCTCAGCTAAAAACCTCAGAGTCACCCTGGACCCCTGCCTCTCTTATTCCCAGCACATCTCCACCCTGGCACGCACTTGCCGATTCTTCCTGAGCAACATACGAAGAATCTGATCCTTCCTCACCAACTACGCCACCCAGCTCCTGGTCCAGGCTGGCCTCCCTGTGTCCACCACCCGTCCGCTCCAGCTCATCCAGAATTCCGCTACTCGCCTGGTGTTCTCTCTGCCTCTCTTCTCCCACGCAACTCCACTGCTCCGCTCACTCCACTGGCTCCCGATCACCGTTCGCATCCAGTTCAAGACTCTTGTTCTCGCCTCCAGATGCCTTGACCAGACTGCACCCAGCTACCTCCAGACCCTCATCTCTCCCTACACCCCCACTCGACCTCTCCTCTCCTCCTGCACTAGAAGACTGACTGTACCTTCCTGCCTCCAGAGCCGCTCCTTCTCCACCTCGCCCGCAGTGGTTGAATGACCTTCCTACAGATATCAGGACTGCCTAGTCCCTGACCACCTCCGTCGCCTCCTCAAGACTCACCTCTTCAGACAACACCTGTAGAACTCCTCTTTTCCCTCTGGACACTATCACTCTTCCTTAATGCGCTTTACTTGCTCTTATCTGCTCCCTATTTTACTGCATTTAATCCTGTACTTTAGAGCACTGTAATATGTCACAAGTGTTATTTAATCTGTAGTATTTTGTATTTAATTATATCCTGATGTAACTATCACTGACATTGTTATCTGCTCCGTTATTGAATCACATTTTGTCATATACTTGTACTTGGTAGAACCGAAGTCATTGTATTTTATTTTGCTCTTAATTGTATTAATACTTGTACAGTGATTCTTGAAATGTATCTTTGTTTACGACTGTAAGTCGCCCTGGATAAGGGCATCTGCTAAGAAATAAATAAATAATAATGTGTGTATTATTAACTCATCAGCTGCTTGAAGGAGATCCATTACAGTACCGGAGAGGGAGAGAGTGCTCAGTACCTACAATAAACACGAAATACTTCACTACCGTTTTTCATTTGTATTAAAGTGCACACTTCTAATCGTGTTTTATAGCAACGCTATACCACAAACGCCTCCCCAGAAATGATATGAGGACAGTGGTACCATATTTAATATGTTATCCTGGAACTAGTATAGTACCAGATGCATAAGAAAGCCCCCCTATTTGTTTTTTTGAACATGGGTAGAATTTCCATTGAATTGTTAAAATCTTCTTGTCTCATTTGGTTCTGTACTATATTGCAACTGATGGATAACTCCATTGAGCTGTGCTTGATTATGCGTTCTCCTTATCAATTGTGCTGAAATGTGCTCCTTTGCTGTTTATATTCACCTTCACCCCATCGATCCATTATCTGATCTGTGTCTTTACTCACTTTCTCAACTGAGATGGATGCTGTCACGAGGCCTGAAGTATTTTCAGCTTCATTGTCAGCACGCATGTCATCTGTCACACTGGAATGTTAATCCAAACCCTTTGCTCACTTTTTACATTTCTTTTTTTTTTTGTTTTGCATTTCAGTAATGTAGTTTACTTAACCCTCTCAGCCCTGAATTATTTTTGTTGAGCTGAAGAATGCAAAATTAAGTTATATAATTCAAAAATGAGCTCCTTTATTGAGTATACATGAACAGGACAAAAACATTTTTTTTTGTTTTGTTTTTTTTGGTATTTACATATCATTTTTGTAGACCTTAAAGTCCTGTTAATACTTTATGAACTCTAAATGTCCCTAAGACCCGCCATGACTGAAAGGGTTAAAGAAAACTTGGCTGATATATCACAAGTTTATTAGTTTATTCTTTTCTATTGGCTATTGCTAATATAAGTTTTAATGACAATTCTATTTGCTTCCTGAAAACAATGTTTATATTTAGCTGAATAATCAAAGAAGGAACTTTCCAAAGTAAAACTTGATGTAAAGAAGCCGAAATCTAAAGACTCCTTGTTGAAATGCTAGTCAAAGTGAAATACTTTCTTGAGAAGAATGAGCATGCTGTCTGGCTTGTTTCATAAAAAACAAGTTTTCAAAAAAGAAAGCCCGGTTTCAAGTAAAAATCAAATATGGCCTATGTCTATCAAGGCTAAAATGATAAATTTCGTGTTGCATATGGGTAGTCATTTGCAATCAGAAAATTCCAGTTTTTCAGGACATTTTGGTTCAGTAAAGAATGACTGCAACATAAAATGAGGTATAAGTTATAACATATACTGCATATCAGCTTTTTGAAACACACCAGCATTTCAGATTTCACCATTTATACACATTATACAATTTAGAATGTTTGAAAATTCTAGGAAGACGCTCACTGATTTCTGTAATAGAAAGAGCAATTTACAGTATATCTTCAAAACACAGATAATGGTATAATGTTCTTTATACCATTTCAAATTTAAAACACAACAGTGCATCTAAGCAAATATCTCCTTTGCTCTTCAGATATAATGAATACACAGATTAGGAGATAATAGTATTTCCACTGTAGCTGTGGACTGTGCTGTTTGTTTATCCAAACTGAATTGTGTCGTGTTATTCCAGGACAACAGTAGATGTGTAGTTTTCAGTTAGATAATTATATATGGATATTGTTAACAAACACAGTATATTATGTTAACCCCCACATTTTTTTAACAGAATGCAATAGGTTGCAGTATTATAGATCCAATATGTTATCGAACCTGTTTGCCCCTATCTATACTAATGAAGCTTTACTAATTGTGCCTTTTCAAGTTAGCAAAGCAGGACTGCACATTTCTTAATGATGTCTGGCTTTGTAAAAGTCTGAATGAAAATGGCTTCATGATTTGAACACATCATTTAGTATGACTACTGCATGGTTCCGTCTTTTCCATGATTGAATTTGGGGGTGCTAGAATGGAGTGATCAGTTACTATGCAGGTGACCATAGCAACAACACCACATAAGGTTGGGATGAAAGAAGCTGGTCTATTGTGGTTCCGGGTGGTTCAGTGAAACATGTGCTAGAATGACTGACCAATAAACTATTCAGATGGGTCTTTGAGAGCAATCTTTTACCAGGGGAGTGTATATTCATTCTTAGAGGTTGTAATTCTTTAACATGGCCAATCAAAACTTTTACCTGTCTTTTGGCACAGTGAAAGCAAACGTAACTACGGTGACAGGTCTGCAGAACAGGTTTTTGCATTTGATATTAGATACCTGCACTGTTTGGCTGCTACTCAGACAGCTTCCAGTTGAATTATGATTCACTACCTGATTTCATTTCAAGAGGAGATGATTCTGCTATTTTGTTAACACATGCATTGGGAGCAGAATGGGCTGGTTTTGTGTGTGTTTTACTTTATCTCCACACTTCCTCCAAATTGATGAGCCCCCTAAGAATGCTTCCTAGTTCCTTGCCAGTTGTATCCTGTGGTGAACATGGCAACATTGACTGAGTTGGTTTTGTTTCTCAAGCAATTGCTGTCCGTTGCTGTTCTTCCACTTTACTTCAGGGAGCAGATAGTAATAGTGTGAGATGCAGGAATTCTAAGAATCGATTTGTAAGGTTTTATATAAATTGCATGTTCCCCTTGAAATGGTAAAGAAGTGAGAACCTCTCTCTGAACATTGTGATTTTCCTGTGTTTAATGTAAAGTTTTTTTCATTTACTGCTTAGCGCTGACCTGTACATTTGCACACAGCTTGAGGTGTCCGGAAACTGTTTTTTCATGACTCATTACTATTTTTACATGAGTCGTTTCTACTTAAAATGCTGATTTTAATCATAGGTGTGAACCACAATCAACCCAACTAAAACTGGTTGTAATACACAAACCTCTGCTAGGAGTGGCGCACTGTGCCTCTGGTCCCACGTCTCAGAGCGCGGGCTGGTGCGCCTCCAGTGAAGGGGGGCCAACTCTGTTCAATGGTGAAAGCAGGAGATTTCCACTCCCTGTGGGATGTAACCTGCCCTGTATATTAATGTCTGTAACCTGTATTTCGGGGCTCGAATACTACCTGTCGAGACCTGTCGGTTTACCTGCAGCTTCTGCACGTGATTATGTTCTGCACTGTCTTTTGGATTTGCTTTGTTCCTGAATTAAACTCTTTTGATTGAAGATTACCTGAAAAAGACTTATTATTTTTAAGAAAACAAACCTATTACAGGTTGGAACCAGCAGTGTTCAAATGTTATCTTTCTAGTGCCACTGGGATAACCTAAATACCTCCAACACAGAACAACTGAATTATTTCATTGTCCTTGGGAAGAAGTGTATTGTAATAAAAAAATATAATAAATGCAATATAGGTGCAGCTTAAGAATCCATCAACTAAAACAACCTGTACTAGAGTGCATTGTAGTTATTTTGGTTGGTTGCAAATCAATTACTGCTTAACAACTGGATTCCAGCAGGGACCCTAACTGCTAGCTATCTGAGCTGATGAGCAGGTCTGGATTGGCTGGGGCGGCTGCACACAGCTCGAGGCGACTGCACTGCCATGGCTGTATAGACGGGCGCTTCGTTTACATCCAGAAGGAGAGTGCCTGCTCCGCAGGATAACTACTACAGAACCCTCAACTGCAAGCCAGTGCCTGTGAAGGCTCTGCCAGCCAGGACTATTGTAAGTCGCTGGGATGCTGGGACTTCGGGAGCAACAGCAGAAGGTGTCAGGGGATGTTGATCCCTATAGGGAGGGTAACGTAGTGTAGTAGGTTGCTGGAGTGGGACAGCTCTTTTAATGAGGCTAGCACTCGCTTTGTGTGGCAAATTTTTATTTTTAGCTTTGTTTTGTTTTCTTTATTAAATCTGACACGAGGGCTACCATTGCTGGTACCCTAGTGTCAACACTTGTGTTGTTAATGAATCTGCGCGGTGTGTCAACACACAATGCCTTGTGTCTGACTCATTATTATTCAGTGACGACCCACGCATGTAACACTTCCGCCGGTTACAATGTCTTTATATCTTTGGGCCTTTTGAGGTATTGACAGTTTCCAGTTCAGTTTGTTCTGAAAATGAACAAACTGAACTGTTTGATCAAGATCCAATGTTAACATTTCCTGTTTAGACTAGACTTGTTAACTATAATTAGGAGCACTTGTGCTTTTTTTCCAGATAAGTTCAGCTACTTTTTGTACTCTGACGGGGTTAACTGTAATCCAGGAAACGTGCTGCTTATACACATTTCTAAATCAACACTTAATGTCCAATTGAATAATAATAATAATAATAATAATAATAATAATAATAATAATAATAATAATAATAATAATAATAATAATAATAATAATAATAATATGTGTATCCAACATTTACAGAAGCCAAAAACATGGCAATAATAGTCAACATTTGCAGTGTGAAGTGAAGTGTCATGCGATTTCTGTGAAGAACGTTCAGAGATTAAAAAAAATAAAGTTTTCAGATAAGAAATCTGACAGACGCATTATCTCACTTCAGAATATTATGTGAGGTGAACATGTGTCTGGTCTTAACAACCTGTAATGTGCTTATACATTTAGATTACTTATCCAAAGTTACTGCCTAGTCAAACACAATTTCTTTGGGCACTATAACAGTGCACAGATCTGTACTTCGACATCAGCTTTTGTTTGGGAGATTTTTATGTTCGTCTCAGTTGTTAATAACCTTGAAAGATTAGAAAGGTCTGGATGATGAATATGAGTATTTAAAATCCTTTGGAACACATGAATGTCACAGTTAGAACTGTTTTACTTGCAGTGCTTGGTGTAATCCCCCTATTGTATAGAACAGTGTTTTACTTGCAGTGCTTGGTGCAATCGTGCCTCTCGTATAGAACATTGTTTTACTTGCAGTGCTTGGTGCAATCATGCCTCTCGTATAGAACATTGTTTTACTTGCAGTGCTTGGTGCAATCATGCCTCTCGTATAGAACATTGTTTTACTTGCAGTGCTTGGTGCAATCATGCCTCTCGTATAGAACATTGTTTTACTTGCAGTGCTTGGTGCAATCATGCCTCTCGTATAGAACATTGTTTTACTTGCAGTGCTTGGTGCAATCATGCCTCTCGTATAGAACATTGCTTTTACTTGCAGTGCTTGGTGCAATCATGCCTCTCACGATGGTACTGTACTATCACTGGATTGTCTATTTTAGAGTAAATTAATAAGAGAAGGCCTTTTTTTTTTAAAGGACTAAGGATGATAAGATTGAGAATTTGCCTATAAGCAATGTATACATTAAAAATCTGATCTAATCAGCCACTTACTGAGAAATTGTGACGGTGTATATAGCGATCCAAATATTTAAATCTGTCACAATTGCTACCACTTCATGGCCCTGCCTAAGACCAGACGTAACATTGTAACCCGAAGATAATCCATATTGTTCATAGTGATAATCACGTCACATATTAAAAGATGGCATTCTATTTTTTCACAATGATCACAGATACAGCTGATATTTGTACAGAGAAATCAGTATGTCATTTTTTCTGCAATGCTCTAGTCCACAGGTACTGCAACCCATACAAAATCAACTTTCCATACAAGTAAACATGTCATAGCCCCATGAGTGTTGGTCCACTTTGCATTTCCAGTATTGTTTGCTGGAGTAACAATTAACTTCACATCTTGACCTCTGTTTACAGTATCTATTTTATGTGTGTTAAATACGATGTTAAGTGGTTAACTGTGACTTTCTGTTGTACGATTTTGAAAATATTTAAATATTTAAAATATATATAGCAGCTGGTGACAGGATTAGAGTCTCAAAGCGTTTACTCAAAATTGCCAGCGACAATCTAGCCCGGTGTGTACAAATCTTAACCATGCGCTACATCATTACATTACCTTTAATTTAAGGGTTGCATTGCTCATTGATTGTTAAATGTTTTTATCAAACCTGGGTCTAGGCTTTGCTAGAACACCAGTTCTTGCAGATTACTGTTACTTGTCTGTCAACTGGATCCCATGCATATCTGAGTCAACATAAACTCCTAGGTCTTTTCATAGATTCCTTCTTCAATTTCAGTATCTCCCATATGGTGCTTATAATGCACATTTTTATTGCCTGCGTGCAGTACCTTACACTTTTCTGTATTAAATGTAATTTGCCATGTGTAATAAGGCCCGAGGCGTAAGCCAAGGGCCTTTAACCCCTCCAGAATCATCGGAACCGCATGGCCCAAAGTGTATACCACATAACTCGGCATTTGGGGGATGAAAAGTAATTAAAATAATTAAAACACATGTTAAATTAAGACAAAACCAGAAACTTTTACTGTGTATACATCCGCAGTGTAATATAGTCCCAAATTTAATTTATTGTTCACTTATTAAAAATAAATTGTACATGTCTGTTTATTGTGAAGGACTGAGCACACGCTGATGATGGGCGGTTTCAAATGACACCGAGGAAGTAAGAAGAGCAGCTGCCTTGGATGCTGAATCTGTATTTTCAGGTGAGTTTCTGCCCTCGTTATATGCGAGGCAGACATATTCAAGTCTGTTTTCATCCTTTCGGACCACAAAATATGTTTTTGCTAGTTTTCTCACACCCTTGCGTCTAAATCGTGGCAGATTAAGTTGAAGATCGAACCAGACTTTACGCACCAATCCGACCGCGTTGCCAGGGGACAGTACCTCAGTTTCGCACAGACGCTTCAAATCCAGTCCGGTAATTCGGGGGGTGGTGTCTGGCCTATATCTATTTAGTCCAGCTCAGCCTTATAAACTGGAGACTGAAAACTGGTTCCCAGTTGAACTTCTTGCACTGGCATAAAATTCCCTTATGTTGTTGAGATTTTTTTTCTTATTTCCTTAAAATGAATGTCCATATTTTTGTGTTTTTTCAGTCTTTGTTTTCTTCTGTTTCATTTATCTGTTCATCATCTACTGTTATGTGTCTACTCTTGCTGGTGCACTTATTTTATTTATATATTTTTTCAGATGGACTGCTGTCTTCACTCAAAGTTGGTGTTGTACCAGTTATCTGGAGTTTCATCCCCAAATATATTAACGGAAATAGGTGCAATGTCACTCATTTTTGGCAGTGGTTTTGTAACTAATAACAAATAAAACTGCAGTTTGTCATGTTATTTAGAATGTAGTGGTGCGTAGTGATGTATTCGGTGTGAAGCGGCTCATTAGTATGCAAGCCATGGTTTACGCTATATATACGCACGGTCATGTGATGTTGTTTAACCAATCAGAGGTTGTTATTTTTCCATGCCATGTAATAATTAAGAACATAAGAAAGTTTACAAACGAGAAGTGGCCATTCGGCCCATCTTGCTCGTTTGGTTGTTAGTAGCTTATTGATCCCAGAATCTCATCAAGCAGCTTCTTGAAGGATCCCAGGGTGTCAGCTTCAACAACATTACTGGGGAGTTGTTTCCATACCCTCACAATTCTCTGTGTAAATAAAGTGTCTCCTATTTTCTGTTCTTAATGCCCCTTTACCTAATTATTGTTAACAAATTGCAGCAACTATTCCGGTGTTCGAAAACACTGTAGCCAATATACTGCTATAAACAGTCCATCATGAGCGTTATTAATGAAAATATGTTGAGTAAATGCAAGTAATAATTTGCTTTCATGAAACACTTTCCCTCGCCTGTAGCCAATTCATTGTAAGCAACCACAAGGGGGCAGTATGTTAAAACATGATCGTTATCTACTAAATACAGTTAGGCTATTGACAAATAGAACAGGTGCTTCACATATTTTCCTTTTAAATGTATAAACTTCCCCCATTTACCTTTAACTTCACACTGATTCAGTGTTAGACACAGAAAACACAGCACCCAAGGGAAATTGCTTGGTCTTACAAAATTTCGGATAAACATTACACACGCAAGTTTATACTGCGTTTTCTGAAAGGCTTAAATTATATATAAAAAAACATGCACAGCAAATACGCCAAAACAGATACGAAAGTCAATATTTTTTTCTGAACCTCTCATCAATGGAAAATGCCCTCGTCAGTTTTATTTATGCTTTTTGTCAGGTATTTGCAACACATTTGGCTCGTTTTGAAGCAAGTGCAATTTAAAGTAAATTCTTCTTATAATAGTGGGTTTATTCCTTTCCGAAAATGTGTTTGATCAATAACAACTGGCGATAAGCACTAACAAATCGTATGCCTGTTTAGCGAGAAATATTCCTAACGTGAGAAATTAATTCTTCCCTATTTTCTACCTATATTTTTGCGCTAAATTGGCTAAATGCGAAATCATTATTGTACGCGTAAAAACAATAAAATAAAAAGGCCTCTCTTTACCACCTCAACACATGGAACTCGCAGCTTGTAAACACTTTCGTGTATTACTTTTCGCAAGGATTGAGAGACCAGCACAGCTCTTATGTAACATGAATGCGCAGGTCTCGGCAGCAGAGAGGGGGGCGTGCGCGTTTCAATTCCGAAGCACAAAAGTAACCAGTTTGAAATGCACTAAACTGCAGATAGTGCGACTCACAGAAAGGAAAATAGTTTGTTACACAGATTGAGGCTCAAGAACACAAATACTACAAGAAACACATTTATTGCACATATCATCTGTATTGCATAGATGTTCATAATTTATTCGGTACCAATCAGCATCTGGAGAGCTCGATATTTGTTGCATTTTGCCTAATTGAAAGTTTTGTTGAAATTTTCAAAGACTAGCCAGTGTCAAAGCGGAACTTTCTTTCGCAGTGTTATGAATCTGTTTTGGTTTACGTCCTCGTGGTTAAATGAATGTACAGATATATGTTACCTAATACACATTTTGTATTTTATTACATGGTGTAACAGTAGTACATATTTCTGATACTTGTTGAAATATGATGAGGCAAAATACTATGACAATCACATGCCACTTAACAAAATAGTTTTAAAAAAAAGCTTTTTGCTTCCCCCCGTCCCTACCCCCAAATCGTCTGCAGCGCTCCGGAGCTCGGAGGAGACTCTTTCTTAAATTGTGTTTATTCAAAACAATCAATGCCACGGTTCAGTGCTGTACAGACATAAACAAGAGAAGAACACACACTATATACCCTGTTTAAACCAGATCCTACGATGGTGTCTCTGTTGCACTGCCTTTTTCTGGGATATTTCACGTGGAACTCGGACGCCCTCGGAGAGTTCTGCCATGGCTGGGTGGGAAGCAATGAAAGTTACTACGAAGGATTTCATTGCCCGGAGGATTTCGACACTCTGGATGCAACTGTTTGCTGCGGCTCGTGCGCTCTCAGATATTGCTGTGCAGCCGCGGACGGCAGACTGGACCAGGGCAGATGCACAAATGACAGGGAGCTGGAGAATATAGAATTTGCAGCACGTGAGTGTATTGAAAGCAGGTGTTTATGGAAGTGCCGGTTGAAATCTTATTACATTTTATGTGGTCAAAATGGTTGTGTTGATTTTTTAAATGTCTTACTTTAAATATAGATAAATAAATTACTACATAAAATAACACATAAACCTGTAGTATCGGAGTTGTAAACATATGAATATTTGTCCACATGGCAGTTGTGTTATTTTATTTAATGTTTATGTTGTTCACAATACCTTTTATAAAACTTTTATACAATTGTTTTTATGTCTAAAAACAGTCCAGCTGATATTTAGCAAATATTTAAAACACAGCATATGGTACAAAAGGGACTTTAAATTAATTAAATGTGTTTGATAAAGGAAAAAAATACATTTTCACCCCGATTTTCAAAAGGGGCAGAGGGAAAAACAGTTGCAAAATGTATTTTCAAAAGTCGTTAAAATCAGTGGCCCAATTGGATTTTGCGCTTTTTTGAAAATACACTCGCAATACAGCTTGTTAATCGGTTGAAATTCATAATTGGTTCTATTTTGCAAATAACGCATTATTTTCAAAAGGTACAAAACACCAAAGTACACTCGCCCTTCTAGTAACTGCGACCGCTGACAGGGCTACTGAGCTGTAATCTACACTGGAGAATATCGAAAGGATGAGGAAAAACGACCCTACACTAAACTCAGAATATTTCGTCCCCGTCAGACAGTTCTAGTTCTAACTACAAAACAAGTTATGGGTAGATACAGATTGGATATAGGCACTATAACAGAGCTGTGTGATGTGCTAAAGTTTGATTTAGAATCACAAACAGCCCGCAGTCACGCCATACCTGTAACGCTTACAGTAGCCATTCATTTTCATGCAATGTGTGCCAGAACACAGCTGGAGACAGATGAGGCATCTGTCAGTCTTCTATGTCAAAGGTACTGACTGATGTCACAGATGCACTTTTCCATAGGGCAAGGGTATATACTATTTCCAATTAGAGGTGTGGAACAAAATGCAACCAAACACAAACATTATCAGTTGTCTGGCTTCCCAAACGTGCTAAGTGTGATAGATTGCACACATGTTGTAATATCCCCAGATTCAAGGAATGAAAACATCATAATTCTTTAACTGTTTTATGAGATGCTCAATGTATTATCACGCATGTAGTTGCTAAATACCCTGGCTCATGCCACGGGAGAACAATTCCTTGTGCTTGTAAGTGGAGGCTGGCTAATTTTATTAAATACATTATACCTTCGAAAACATATGCAACACACGCATATTAATGTTTAACATTTGTATTATGATTTTTCACAAACATACATAAGCATTCAGATATTGCATGTAAAGAATATGAATATTAATATTGCATCAGAGAATACATTGTGATACTGAAACAAATTAATGAATTTTTTTTTTTAATAGGCACACTATTATTATTATCATCATCATCATCATCATCATCATCATCATCATCATCATAATCATCATTTAGCAGACGCTTTTATCCAAAGCGACTTACAGAAACAGGGTTCCAAACTCCGGTCCTGGAGGCGGTGTCCCTCCTGGTTTTGTTCAGCTGTACCTAAATTACCTGATTGGACCAATTTAGCTTCTAAAGTGCTTAATTGGTCCAATCAGGTAATTTAGGTACAGCTGAACAAAACTCAGGAGGACAGCGACCTCCAGGACCGAGTTTGGAACCCTGGACTAGGGGGTGCATCACAACTTTAGGTTCCAGAATCTTTTTTTTTTTTTTTTAATTTAGTAAATAGGCAATTATTTTATTATTTTCTTCCAATTTGGCATATCCAATTATTTTTAGACTCAGCTCACCTCTACCACCCCCGCGCTGACTCGGAAGCGGGGAAGACGAATACACGCTGTCCTCAGAAGCGTGTGACATCAGTCCACTGCTTTTTTTCACACTACAGACTCACTGTGCAGCCACCTCGGAGCTACAGCGTCGGAGGACAACGCAGCTCTGGGCAGCTTACAGGCAAGCCCGCAGGCGCCCGGCCAGTCCACAAGGGTCACTGGTACGCGGTGAGCCGAGGACAACCTGGCCGACCTAAACCCCCGACCTAATATATGTATATAGTATAGGGAATTGGGGGACATGCTGTAGAAGCGTTATATCCAAGGCACGTTATAACCAAGAGCCTTATAGCGAGGGAGCACTGTATGTGTGTGTGAGATTATATATATATATATACACACACACACACACACACACACACACACATACTGCTGGTATCGTGGACCTTTGATTTTTCTGAAGTTTCTTATACTGTTTTCTCATTCAGGATAATTGTCCACCCTTTTACCATCCAAATGAAAGTTGTTTTAAAAACCATTGCGATTCTCAGGATTCGTTTATACTAATGCTCTGCCGTTTCTTGTCATGCAGAACCAGTTTACGTGCCATTCCTCATCGTTGGATCCACCTTCATTGCCTTCATCATCGTGGGCTCTCTGGTGGCTGTTTACTGCTGCACCTGCTTGAGACCGAAGCAAAGCAACCAACAGCCAATCAGATTCTCCCTTCGAAGCTGCCAGATGGAAACTATTCCTATGATTTTAACCACGACCAGTCTGAGCATTGCCTCCAGGCAGTCGAGCACGGCAACCAGCTCCACAGGAGGGTCCGTTCGCAGGTTCTCCATCGGCAGAGGCGAGCCGGGACACAGCTGTCTAGTCTCAGCTCCTCCACCCTCTTACACCTCACCGGGGAGTCTGCAGATTCCTCATCCTCTCCACCTCCCTCAGTCCTCTGGATTCCTGCTCCCACAACAGTACTTCCCTTACCCCCTGCAACCAGAACCATTCACACCCGGAAAAAGCTTAGCAGATTTCAGCCAAAGCTGACTGTGTCCTGAACAATCACAGAAAAGGGAAGGCCAACAATTTTCCGCTTTTGAATATAGTGCAGAGTAATAACCAACGCTGTGTTCAGCAGTGGGTGATCATCACAGACTTTCGTTATGTCTTTTGTAAAAATACACCTGGCCCAGGGTGTCGTTGGCTCACCGCGCACCAGCGACCCTTGTGGTCTGTGGGCTTGCCTGTAAGTTGCCCAGAGCTGCATTGTCCTCCGATGCTGTAGCTCTGAGGTGGCTGCATGGTGAATCTGCAGTGTGTAAAGAAGCAGGCGGCTGACGGCACATCTTTGCCCCTCCGGAGTCAGCGCAGGGGTGGTAGCGGTGAGTTGAGCCTAAAAATAATTGGATATTCTAAATGTGGAGAAAAAAATAAAAAAATAATTGGCAACTACTAATTTAAAAGAAATAATAATAAATTAAAAAAAAATAATTTCCGCTTGTTTCGATACATTTTGGGGGCCTTTCTATTTTGGAAATTAAATAGTAGTTACTAAATATTTAATTTAGTCCTCACGGAAATCTGCACTCAAATTTCCTAAAATCTGCAAAGAGAAAAGTGTGTTTTCTGCAAAGAACTTGTCAAATTCTGCGGCACAGACTTTAATGAAAAACACTGTTAATGAGTATAAATAAGAAAAAGTAAGTCACAGTTCGTTAAATTCAGTTTTTTATTAAATCACATTACTAAAATCTGAAAAAAACAGAACAAACATGTTTGCCATATTTTATGGAAATCAAAAGAAGAAAAAAACACATACAATAAAGCAAAGAAAGTTCACTTTTTAAAAAACTGTTACAGCACTGACTATTGGATGCCATTTTTAAAAAGATACATAAAACATAACAATTCTTAAAAAATAAATTAAATACAGTTATGACCAAAACATATGACTATCACATGAGTAATAATATTTGCCTAGCAGAATAAGATTGTAGTGGTGCACTGGGACTCAAATTAGCACTGGTGAATTTTACAAATGCACAGTTTACTGTATACTTGTTGTAATTTTAAAACGTGTCCACATCAAGACAGCATATAGAAATAGTTTGGAAGCTGTGCCAAGCGCTTGGAAACAGTGACAGACGACACTGATTGGCTGATAAACTGAAGGTCCCAATTGTTTTTCTCTGGCCTTTCACATAGGAGTAACAGAACAACGCTTCACTTTGAACTTGCGACTAAACTGTGAAATCCTTTTGTAAAATAATAATCATCATCATCATCATCATCATCATCATCATCATCATCATCTTACCTTATTTCGTTCTTCAGTAGCCACTGTTTTTCTATTCATGGTCGTTGTCAGGGTCTTCTGCTGTTTTAATAGAAGCTATGACGGTGAGTTATTGGAAATACTGGACTTGCATTTTGCATTTGTTCCCAGTCTTTACCGTTATATTCGGTGCTAATTTAGATTTGTTTCCGGAGCTCACTGATGCCCTTAGGAATCTCCATGGCTGAACTAAAGCTTGCACTGAAACCCGGCCACACTTCTCACTGTACAAATAAAGTGTATGCACTCTAGTGACATGTACAGTGACAGTAGGGAGGAAATGTTTGAGTTTTTGTTTTTTTTTACCAAAAAATTGGAAATTCTGCAAGGGAGAGCAAATAATGTGAATTTTTCCACAATTGCAGAATCCTGGAGGGACTATTAATTCAATAAATATGAATCATGCTCTATTAAGACTTCAGACTCAAGATTTATTAATATTCAGACATAATAGTAGTACGATAGTACACAAATCACATTGCAAGTGAAAACATCAGCTCAAATGACCTGCAAATGTGAACTGTACAAGTTAATTGATATTGACAATGTTGTCTTCATAGAGGACAGCATGTATAAAGAGGACTGATCTGTAGGAGTACAGTGCTACTAAGGACCTAAAAGTATACAGAGGAGAAGGAGAAGCCTGGGTATAGGGGAATTACTGTACTTACTGTTGAATCTGTGTGGATAGTTTATGTTTCCTTCCCTGGAAGAAGAAATAGGTTAATTGCAAGTTTTTTTCAGTTTAAATACTTGCCATTTTAATTAAATGTTAATGTGGAAATGCATTGTTTTCAAGCCTTATATGTGTGTGTGTGTGTGTGTGTCTATATCTATATATAGATATATATCTATATATATAGATATATCTATATATATCTATATATCTATATCTATATACAGTACTGTGCAAAAGTTTTAGGCAGGTGTGAAAAAATGCTGTAAAGTAAGAATGCTTTCAAAAATAGACATGTTAATAGATTATATTTATCAATTAACTAAATGCAAAGTGAGCGAACAGAAGAAAAATCTAAATCAAATCCATATTTGGTGTGACCACCCTTTGCCTTCAAAACAGCATCAATTCTTCTAGGTACACTTGCACAAAGTCAGGGATTTTGTAGGCATATAGTCAGGTGTATGATTAAACAATTATACCAAACAGGTGCTAATGATCATCAATTCAATATGTAGGTTGAAACACAATCATTAACTGAAACAGAAACAGCTGTGTAGGAGGAATAAAACTGGGTGAGGAACAGCCAAACTCAGCTAACAAGGTGAGGTTGCTGAAGACAGTTTACTGTCAAAAGTCATACACCATGGCAAGACTGAGCACAGCAACAAGACACAAGGTAGTTATACTGCATCAGCAAGGTCTCTCCCAGGCAGAAATTTCAAGGCAGACAGGGTTTCCAGATGTGCTGTCTAAGCTCTTTTGAAGAAGCACAAAGAAGCGGGCAGCGTTGAGGACCGTGAGCGCAGTGGTCGGTCAAGGAAACTTACTGCAGCAGATGAAAGACACATCATGCTTACTTCCCTTCGCAATCGGAAGATGTCCAGCAGTGCCATCAGCTCAGAACTGGCAGAAAACAGTGGTACCCTGGTACACCCATCTACTGTCCGGAGAAGTCTGGTCAGAAGTGGCCTTCATGGAAGACTTGCGGCCAAAAGCCATACCTCCGGCGTGGAAACAAGGCCAGCGACTCAACTATGCGAAAACACAGGAACTGGGGTGCAGAAAAATGACAGCAGGTGCTCTGGACTGATGAGTCAAAATTTGAAATATTTGGCTGTAGCAGAAGGCAGTTTGTTGCGAAGGGCTGGAAGCGTACGAATGAGTGTCTGCAGGCAACAGTGAAGCATGGTGGAGGTTCCTTGCAAGTTTGGGGCTGCATTTCTGCAAATGGAGTTGGGGATTTGGTCAGAATTAATGGTCTCCTCAACGCTGAGAAGTACAGGCAGATACTTATCCATCATGCAATACCATCAGGGAGGCATCTGATTGGCCCCAAATTTATTCTGCAGCATGACAATCGACCCCAAACATACAGCGAAAGTCATTAAGAACTATCTTCAGCGTAAAGAAGAACAAGGAGTCCTGGAAGTGATGGTATGGCACCCACAGAGCCCTGATCTCAACATCATCGAGTCTGTCTGGGATTATATGAAGAGAGAGAAGCAACTGAGGCTGCCTAAATCCACAGAAGAACTGTGGTTAGTTCTCCAAGATGTTTGGGCCAACCTACCTGCCGAGTTCCTTCAAAAACTGTGTGCAAGTGTACCTAGAAGAATTGATGCTGTTTTGAAGGCAAAGGGTGGTCACACCAAATATTGATTTGATGTAGATTTTTCTTCTGTTCACTCACTTTGCATTTTGTTAATTGATAAATATAATCTATTAACATGTCTATTTTTGAAAGCATTATTACTTTACAGCATTTTTTCACACCTGCCTAAAACTTTTGCACAGTACTGTATATATCTATATATATATATAGATATATATCTATTCATCTATCTATCTATCTATCTATAGATAGATATCTATATATCTATATATCTATATATATAAATTTAAAATGTTTTGAAAAAAATGTAATAATTTCACAATCATAATACTAATTGTTCCTCTTAGAGGAGGATTTAATAAAAAAGTTAGTGAACAAGTACATTGGCAATTTGTGAGCGTGTAATTTCTATCTTGTTAAATTTAAATAATTAAAATGACTGGTTAATGATGAATAAGGTAAAAAAATGCTGATGTTGTAAAGTTTATTTCAGTATTTGTTTACAGCAGTTAAAGACAGGACATTTAAAAGTTGCTGTTGCTACATGCAGATTCACAGAAAAATGATAGACCATTACTCAAAATGTGCAACCTATCAGAAAAGAAAAAAAAAAGAAAGAAAAAAAGAAAAGTGAATTTTGTTTAGGATTTACCAAACCTGGGGGCAGGGGAGTATCAGAAATACTGAATTTGAAACTCCATTCATGCAAACACAAACCTTCACATTTAAACACAGTAACAACCTTCTCCAGTGTTGAGTCCACACTTTACCTTTCCC
Organism: Acipenser oxyrinchus oxyrinchus; assembly: GCA_030684275.1. Taxonomy (NCBI): domain Eukaryota; kingdom Metazoa; phylum Chordata; class Actinopteri; order Acipenseriformes; family Acipenseridae; genus Acipenser; species Acipenser oxyrinchus. The sequence goes on along the minus strand of CM060248.1, from coordinate 102,068,187 downwards.
TTTCATTCATATAAAAATGATTAGTATTATTTATTAAATGGCTTTTTAAAATTCACTTCAACATATAAATGTAGAGAATGTCAAAAAGACTTGCAGCATGCTTTTGACTATTGATACTGCCATTTATAAAGACCAACAATCAACAACAAATACATACATTGTATTTCGAAACTAAGTTTGTAACACCAATCGTTTGATTTCAAAAGGTAAAGAATGCATACACCACAGTGAACAGATGGACAACCATTTTTTATCATTTATTTTTGGAACCGTAGTTTGTTTTATTGAGTGTAACCTTACATTGTAGACACACAGCCAGATTATTGCCCATGCTAATGCATTAGCACAAAACACATTTGGAACAATTTAAAGTCATGCAGACAGACAAAACACACACACACACACACACACCCACAGCCTCTCACAGGAAGAGAAGCACAAACGCACGACAAAACTGTCAAAAACAACAAGTTTAAATTTCTACCATTTGAATCTTAATAGATTACAAAATCAGGCAAATGTAAAATTCTAGGGTTTTTTTTTCTTCTTTATTTATTATTTTAAATCTGATCTATTTAAATTTAGTTTAGTAAAAATATACTAGAAATCAATGCTAACATTTTGCTGAAATATAATTTTTATTGGCACTTGTTATACAACACATTAGTTAGATTAGGCACCATTGTGAACCATAAATGGAGGTCAGAAAAAAACAAATGGAATGCAATAAATCATTTCCAAAAATAAAATGAAAAATATGGTAGAATTTTGAACATCTTTTTTAAATTCCAGTTAGCAACCGCATAGAGAATGACAACTTTAGCTAGGCACATAAAAATAAAAATTAAAATCTAGAACAAAGGCAAGGACAACAGCACATATAAGGCCATAGTTAAATACTGTAAAAAGTCACAGATTTAAAAGCAGGGGCCAAAACAGCAGGCAGAACAGGCTCATTCAATGTACAAATCCCACTCTGTGCAGTGTTAAGCATGAGGTATTCAAAACAGGACCTTCATTAAGCATTACTTATTCTAGAACCACATTCATAGTAACAGCCTACAATGCTGTTAATAAAATGTTACTGTTACGTAATGAGAGTTTCTTTGGCAAATTAAACTTAAGGGATTCCATTTGAAATTCCAGTAGTGTGGCTATTCTATTTTTTTTATATACTTTTAAGATCATACTTTTTATTTCAAGTTGCTAACCACTCCTGGAGTGGCAGTAGCCATAGTAGTAGTTTATATCCACTTATGTGCCATCTCTCACTAGTAATCACAGTTGGCAAATGGGAATTACTTTGCGATTTCACAGTTCACAAAGAGAAAAGTCAACTGGAGCAACTCTCCAATATTATGGTCTTTGAATACTTGACAAGAACCAATTATACAATTGCAATTCTCAAGCCCTGTTTATGGAATCAGTGAATGCTGTGCGACACAGACTTATTAAATACATTTGTACAGTGCTTATGTCTGCTCAAAATACAACTATAGCAGTGAACACTTTTTTCTATTTTTTTTTTTTTTTTAGTATACAATCTGTTTAGGAAAATGACCTTCACAGGCTAGAAAAGTCTTTATATGACCTCCAGCAGCTTTCAAAACACACAGTCTGGTGTGCTGAACTGGCACAAGTTGTTTTCAATCACTTCTCCTGCAACCCATACTTCACCATTCGTCCAGTCTTTGTTTCGTGGTGTCGTAAGCTCGTATAACTTCTGATTGTGAGACGATTCCATTCTCATCTTGAGAGAAAGCATATCCATCTGCAATAGAAGAGGTTGCAATAGGATTGTATTTTTATAATGCACAGAAGCACAATGTAATATAGGTGAAACTCTGGCTTTCCTGAATCACAGGTATCAATGAACAACCTAAAAATCAGCCATTTCCATTTTTTCTTTTTTTTAAAAATCGGTCAGTCTTATTGTTTTCTGTCATCATGTGGCAGTCAGTTTCACGCTTGCTGGAGCATTGCAATCACAAGTCACAGTGGCTCATCACTATGGACTGCTGGGAATTATCAAAGCTGACTTTGTAAGGTAAGCACTGGCATGTGCAAAGAAATGGACAAATTAAACTCAATTCAGAATTAAAGTAATTAAAAGGGTAACACAGTAGGGGGTCACCATATTTTCGTATAGCCTATCTATTTCGTATGTGGATATTATTGTCCATTTCCACATAAAAAGGAACTGGATTCATTATACTGCACATAACTGCTTTTACCTATCATCCTACCTAGGTACCCACCTGCCTTTCCTAGACCAGTTAAGGATCAAAAACAGGACTTTCATATCGTACACCATATAAAAGCCCTCCTTGTGAATGGCCTGTGTGGTCTATGTAGGGTAGAAGGAGTAAACTTACGGAGATTCTGCTGCATGGACTGTGAATGGTACAGGCTGACAGTGGTCTTCTTAAACACATTCTTCAGAAGCTGGGCTCGTTCAGTGAGGCTGCAGAGGAATGGTACAGAAAAATCAGACTCATCACATCCTGATAATCTATTTCTTAAAAAAATAAATAAATAAATAAAATAAAATAATAATAACAACAGATTTTGAAATTTAATACAGGGAATAAAAAATACCCATTTTGAACTTTAGAGAATTTCACGTGGCATTCACCATTCATAAAATGTGTAGTTGTATCATCTGGAGCAGTGTCAACCACTATTTGAATGTTTTTAGTCTTTGACAAGGAAACCAAGAAAGAAAGTTCCCTTTACACTGACACATGGCATCTTGTTTCCAGATACTAAAAGTTAAGTTTCCTCCCAAGGGAGAGTTTAATACAGAATATATTACCATCTTCAAGTTGTTTTTTTTCTCTCCCTCAAAATCAGAGTGCAAAATGTCCAGATTGCAAAATGTCTGTGCAACAAACCCACTACTTTAAGACCAAAATAACAGCATGAAAATGTTTTAAAATCAAACCTTTCATTTGGATTTCTGACACTTTTATAAAATGCCCAGGACAACAAGCCGCTGTGACATTAGAGAGATAAATGACTTTTTAAACCAACATCATGCAATTCACATCAGGACAGTGTCAGTAAAGGGAGACATCAACTCTGACCTTCGTAACTCTTCAAGGCTGACAACTGCATTTGTCAACAAGCCTCAAAGAAGTTTTGACACAAATACAAGCAGTGCAATCCTGTTAACCTACTTTTACTGTTTAATGTGCTTGAATTTAGATTGCTGTAATAGCACATTAGTAGCACATTGCTGTAATAGTTTGAAAAGAAGTGTGTGTGCGTGCGTGTGCGTTTGCGTGTGCGTTTGTGTGTGTAATGAAGGTACTGTGTATTTTAAGATAAACTATTGCAACCGGCTATTAAAGAGCATTTCAAAACACATATTTGCATTGGATGGTTAGCTTTCTTTATAAACAGTTTGAAGCGGACAGGCTTGTATACTATGGGGAATTTGCCAAGTATTTGTACAGGCCAATCCAGTTTAAAATCAAAGATGGAATTTAAAGTATTTGCTCACTCTATTACCAGTGATATGGTAGCCGTTTTTATTTCAACCCCTGTGTATTAATAAAGATGACATTATTAAACTAATAATAATACATCTGGTTTTGATCTGAGATGGAAACCACCAATCCATTGATTATATTATTACTATTAAAGGCTTTAAAGGGTTAATTGTTTAAACGGTACATTGAAATAAAAATCTAAACAGCACGGTACACTATTTTATTAAATGATTAACCAAAAAAGCTATTTTATTGAACTTTTTTTTTTTGGTATAAATTTAGTAGGTCATCAATTGATTTTTACTCGGAAGCGGCGGAGATGAACACATGCTGTCCTCCGAATCGCATGTCGTCAGCCGACTGCTTCTTTACACTCTGCAGGCCCGCTATGCAGCCACCTCAGGGCTACAGTGTCGTAGGACAATGCAGCTGTGGGCAGCTTACAGGCAAGCCCACAGGTGCCCGGCCAGACCACAAGGGTCACTGGTCCGCGGTGAGCCGAGGACACCCTGGCCGACCTAGGCCCTCCCCACCCGGGCGATGCTAGGCCAATTGAGTGCTGCCCCTTGGGAACTCTCGTCCACGGTCGGCTGTGGAATAGCCTGGACTCGAACCGGCGACCTCCAGGCTATAGGGTGCATCCTGCACTCCACGCGGAGCGCCTTTACCGGATATGCCACTCGGGAGCCCCCTTTTTTTATTTATTTTTAATTTCAGCATTTATAAGTATTTGATACAAAATGCTATTTTTAAATGCTGTACGTGGAAATCAATGGAAAAACTGAAACAAATACAAAAGTAAAATATAAATCAATAATTTTTCATTGACTATGTATGATACAGGAATGTTTACACAACAAAAGGTTTAAAACGTTGAATCTTAAAACGTAAGACAGCACACCACCAGTCAAAAAAAAAAAAAAAATCTATTGGAGGAGGAAAAAAAAGGGAAAGAAAAACTCGAAACATCCTGCATTATGCTTCATGTGCAAAACAGCCTCATATTTCCTACTGGAAATGTCAAACTTTAATCTCCACATTACAAGCGATTCCACATTACCCTTTTCCATGTACAGCTGATCCTGGATCTTGACACTTTGCCTCCAGCTCCTGCACTTCATCCACCAAAGTCTTAAAATAGGTCTTCTTCGCTCTGCAATACAAAGGGGGGTTACGGCTCCACTGTTTCAACCCACCTTGGATATACACTTACTAGGAAAGACGTTCAATTGATATAAATAACAGATTATAAAAACTCAGGGACCTCGAATGGTTTTTTTCTCTTAGGGTGTGATCTACATGATCAGGTTGTTCAATAAAAATTCTAATAAATATCCTGTACATTTTTTAAAATCAAATTTAGACAAACATTAGCCAATAACAATGTATTTTTTAAAACGACATTAGTATTTGCTTTTAAATAGCCATTCAAAGCTATTGAACGTGCATTATATGGTATTTTTAAATTACACACGCCAATCACATTTTATGAGAAGGTTCTGCGAATAGAAACAAGCTTTCAGTCCTGGTACTTACACTTTGTACGTCACATCAAAGAGCAGGGAGGTCACAGGGATAAAGAGAAGACCCATCCAAAATACGCTGGAGCTAAACATCATGTAAGCCTGCAAAATACATACACACATATCACTGGTGTTTAAAACCAAGAAGCATTAGAATTTAATAATTAAATGAAATAAACAAAATGTAGACATGTGCGAGGTACGAAGCCTCCATATGGGAGACAACATCATCATCCCTTAAGCATGTTAATAGCATAAAAACATCCCCCGCCACAGCTGTCAATACAAAATCGGAGCTGGATCATGAAAAAATAGACAGATAATGCCATATGTACACATGCTAATATAACTAACATACATCGCCACAACTGCACTAAAGATGCAGTGTTTCGTTTGTTTTTTTTATTTTGCGATTACAGTATTACCATTGAAAGACTAATTTGGTTTGGCCATGAAATGTCAGTTATCTTAATAGATGTGGTCTCAAAAGAGCTTCTCATGTCAAACCAAGTGGTACCATTAACCTGCCTCAAGGCAACAGTCTGAATCTAGTGGATGGAAGACAGCTGTAAGAATATCACATAAAACAAACGCAGTATTTCTTAATTCTACTGGGGTGTGTTGCAGAGTATTGCCGGCTAATGGTTTCACTCTGGTCTACCAGTTGTACTTGGAGGTTAGACAGGATTCTGAGAGCTTCATTGAGGCCACACTTTGAAAAGGTCATCAGGATGTGATAACTGAAACCGAAAATGATATAATGTACTCTACAATTTAAAAAGCCATTTCTTTATATTACAATGGGAACAGTAATTAATATTAATAATACAGTCATTAGTTAGTACATTCATTACACTAAAACACAATTCTGTTTAGATGCAGTAAATGCAGCTGCACTCATGGGGCACATTAAGAAAACACAGGTGGTTCAAGTGAAACAACCTTGTTTTAACTGTTACTTGATAGACACAATCTGGTAAGAACGATCCAAAGCAAGTTTACTTTGATCTGCCAAACTAGATGGAATGTTGGCACTATAGTTACAGTAAATGCTTCTTAATGTGCTGTATGTTTTCTTTGCACAGTGTTTAAATCGCAGACTTTCAAAACACTCTGGAAAGGGTTTGTCAGAAGGTTAGCATACGTCAGCTACAACACACTTAATATTAAATATGGAATGCAAACAAAGCTCTTCAAACGTTACTTGAGACAGTCGTTGGACTGTGTCCAGACGTCACCACGTTGCTTTCACTATTGCTTTTCTATATAAAACAGCCCCATTCTGGAGATTATAAACCATCCTTCAATTATAATGACCAGCCTCTGTGGATCATGCATTATATTGTGGCCAATGTCGCATAGGGACGGGTATAAGGATCAGATGAGGGATTTTACTAATTTGTGCATCGTCAGGATGACTTAACACACAGCAACATGGATTCACCAGATTCACCATACCAGCCTGGTAAGCAGCTAATCCAAAACTGCCCCAGGCAGATCATTGAGATCCAGATTTGGCAGCTTCAGCACGCTCATTGAATTTATAATGTACTGTACAGTTTTAGGCAGGAACTTCTTTTTTTTTTTAATATTCAAACCTTTCCAACAAATACACCATTAATTATTCTTGCATTATGTATATGTCATTAAAGACAAAAAACAAAAACAAAAGAACAAAAAAAAAACCCTGCAACCAGGTTCATCACATAATCTTTAAATTATTTTTCTGAAGTTTTAATCATGTGCGTTTGCTTTGGCCTGGGTAACTGAAACGATCTGTCATGAAATGTCAAAGAGCAGAATATCTCCTGTCTTCTGAATTATCCAACATGCTTGTGCCACTTGTTAAAAGTGTAGCCAAGACAAAGTCTTCCCTGTAATGTAAACCAGGAATTAAAGGCTTTCAGAACGCCTTGATCTCGACCCACAGCTCATGACAACTATTTGTATTACAGGTATTAAACGTCAAAGGATAAAAGTAGCAGTATTTAACAAAATTAGCACCTTTCATTTGATTGTAATTACACCAAAGTCTTTGAACAGTAAAACAAGATTACATCAATACATTTATTATACGCATATTATACTTACTGAAAGTTTCTCTAAAAGCCCTTATTCCACATAGTAAATCTCTTTTTTGGACAAACATATGGATATCCACGAAAACAACTGTACATTTTAATTTTTTTCTGTATTCAGAATTACTGTTATACTAAGCCAATCCGAGTATGTCCAGCATTCATTTCTTCTAGTTGTGGTTTATTTTATTTCTCATTGTTTTTTGTGGTGGAACATCCCAGTTATCTGTCTGCCTGTAACTGTAATGAACAGTCAGTATACAGACTACAGAGATACCAGTACTATTTCCCCATAGAATGTGTCAGTAAACACAATAACAAACCGCATGATCTGTTTCTTTGAAATGTATTGTACCTGCCAACATATCTGCTATAAAGCAGCAAATAGGACTGCTTTAAAGCAAACCACATGTGTGCTTTTCTGTGGAGTTATGAGCGGAATGGTTAGTTCCATATTAGTTAATATATCAGAAAATGAAAGTAGTATATACTCAGCATATTGATCAGCGTGTGTGGTTTCTCACAGAGCAGGGCATGTTAAGGGTAAACTAATACAGCTAAGTCTTCAGGGAGGACAGGATGTGTTCCAGGCTCTTTGTGTTGTTTTTATGAGACTTTAATACTCCAATACCTACAGACAAAACCAAGAGACACAAAATAAAACTGAACACCTTCATCAGAGTGCCCACATATACTCAAGGGAATCGGGAAGAATGTTCCGTTTATATTCTATTTGTTTGTTTTTTATTGTGGCTTTGACCAAAAATCGAAAAAATTAACCATACAGACTGTGCTAGTAGTATGAGATTAAATCAGCAGACCACTAAAATAACCAATTACACTAGTATGTACTTCTAGTGTAATATTTGTCATAGAGTAATGTGTGACCATGGGTGATCTGGATTAAAATATAAGGAAAGCAGGAGGAACTCTGATCCGTAACATACCTGAGATGCACAGTACTCATTTTTCTAGTTGTTGTTTCCTTCCAAAGGATTGTTTGAATGTTCCAATAGATGGGATAATTTTACACTGCTGTACAAAACACTTCGATATATTATACTATATACATTCCAACTAATTCAACAATACAGTTAAAATGAAAGTATATACTATTACATCAGTAAGAAACCATGGAAAACGACTGCACTGCTGCAGTGTAAGGTAAACTGTGAAACAGTACAGCATGGAGAAGCAGCTGGAACCTCTCTGCTCACACTTGCATTACTTTCTGATTGCTAGCTTCTATATGTAGCGATGGCTTCTGTGTATCTTCACTGCTCAGCTCCCTCGGACCCCTGAAGATATCCAGCGAGCGCCTAAAACTATAAGCTGACAAAACTATACCCTTGGTAACTAATTGAAGAACACCAGTCACGCAAAAACCCTTTCCTGGAATCAAACACTATCCGATAAAGAATATTTCAGTTCTTCCACCCATACATTTGTACCACAGACTTGCATTATGTAAAGAGAACAAGTGAACTCACTTTAGTTGAGAAATGCATGGATCTGTATTCTGGTTTTATAAAGGCAGGTAAATATGGTCCTGTTTAAAAACATTTTTTATGGAACAACTGAGAGTTTAATGCTTAGGTTTTATTTCAGATAAGACAGTAAAGTAAGGTTTACCTTACACAGGTTCACTTGCCAGCTAGTAACACTACAAAATGTCAACTTTTATGAAAATGATTTGAATTGCTGGAAGACGTTTTTTGCTCTACTAAGATTTCCGTCAATAGCTTGGAGGGTATAGAAAGATATGGAGCTCAGAAGTATGCTACTGTACATTGAACATGTCTGCACCAGCTTGTTCGCAGAATAAATGTCACACAGTTTCTTATTTAGCTCTCTCCACAATGCAGATATGTATACAGGTATAGAAACGATAACTCCATGTGGCAGGCTGGCTCGCAGTGGTGAATTGATGACGTCACGGACCAGGAAGTAACTGACACCAAAACAGTGGATGGGCGGGTGAAGCTGAATGCTATGGCATTCAGCGTATTTATTAATAATTAAACAAAAACAAAAGATTTAAACAAAACACAAAACAAAAAGGCACAAGGGCCAAACGAATAAACAAAGACTGTTTAGCAGTCGTTTTTAAATGTTGTTTTCTCGCTCTCGCTCTCGCTCTCGCTCTCGCTCTCTGTACTCTCCTCTGTACACTCAACCAATGCAGAACAGACAGCTGCAGGTTCTTATACTCTGGCCGAGGGGTTAACTAGCTGTTAATTATCTTATTACCCTCGCCACAGTCTGCATGCGTTTGGTAAGGATGCATGACTGTCAGCTAGTTAAATAATCAGTAGCTGATCAGTCATGCATCCTCATGAGGTTTTTAAATATAAATAATAATAAATACGCGGCGCTGTTATCCGCGCCGCAAACAATAATACAAATAATAATAATGGGGCGGGACACTCCGCCACACTCCATTAACCTAACATAACAACATGCAGATCTATGTCCATGTTTATTTATTTCTCAACTTAAGACAGTTTAACTAATTTGGTTATTCAAAAAGGGTTGTATTTAAGTTACAAAGTGTTTTGAAAGAGTGTTAATTATTTAGTTTTGGAATACTGTTGATCACAGCACTATTTATAACTAGGGACCTACCTAATTCGCGATTTAACGGATTTCGCGGAAATCGTGAAATTGAGGGGTCACCGCGAAATTCACCTCTTAGGGGCAATGCATACAAACAAGTACGGACAGGAAAGAAAAAAAAGAAACCGCGTTTAAATGAACTACTGCACAACGCAAGTGACGCAAACTACGTATCTTCCTTCTGCAGATAGCCCATTCTTATTCCTTCGCCGTCCTGTGTGCATTGCACTTAAGCAAAAACAAACAAAAATGTCCACAAGTAACATTTACAAAAGAATTTCTCCAGAGCTGTTAACGTTCTTGTTTACTATTCAAATGACAAAGTTTTAATCAGCCTATCAATGCGTCTTTACTGCTTTTATGTGACCTGTACTGTGCAGGAGGGGGCGGGACAAAGTTGGTGCTGCATTGTTGTTTTGATTTAGGTTGCTAAGATCTAGTTTTCAGCATTGGAGGTAAAATAGTAGAAATGGACGACAAAGAAAGCAAACTATATTTCGGCTGTTGATCGTTTCAAGATATTTCCCAAATAAACTACTTGCAGACTGAGGTAATTGTTTTCCATATCTTAATGTGTATTTGGAGAAAATACGATCGATCGCTATTTAGCTTCAGAATCAACAAAAGGCTACCACAGGGGCTGCTGAACAGAACGTAAAATAAACACCTTTCAGAAACCACCTGGAAAGTCAGCCCAGACAAAAAGTATTCCTGTCTGCAAGTTAAATCAGTACTAAAACTATCCAGCACAGCCACCTCGCTTCAACCTGCTGCTTACAGTTGGAATTTTAGACCCGAATAGCCACGTTTTCTTTGTTTTGACTCGGTACTAATAAAATAAATGGGACAAATAAAATGACAACGAACGTGCTGCATACATTGACTTCATTAAAGTATGCCAGATGTCCTTGTGTAACCGAGTTTTTGGGCTGTTTCTAATCGATTTCCACAACTGTATAACTTTGCAAAGCTTTGCCTTAACTTCCAACCAATTCAGTGGATGCAGACGTGCAGTCTCAATGTATGGGCAAGTCAACTGCAGGGGGATGCTGCATGCTTGCCTTTAACAAATACCAGCACTCTATTTTAGTAAGGAAGCAAGTACCACTATTTTTAGGCTTTATAGTGTTCTGAAATACTGTCTACTTAGGTTTATTTAATGTTTAAACATGTCCGCGAAATTTCCGCGAAATCCTAATTTTATTCCGCAACATACCCGTGAAAAATACGTAAATTTACCGCGATTTAAGTAGATCCCTATTTATAACCATGACCCAATACTGTAAATTCATCTATATAGCGATCTCAATATAATCATTTAAGAAAGCATACATGCAGTTGTCAGAACTAGATTAACTGTAAAAGTATGTTGAAAAGCAATATGAAAAAACAAAACAAAATGCTGGATCTGGGATAAGAACTGGCAGAACATGGAACACGTGATTAAACCTTTTCTACAATACCCAGCTTTTTCATTTTGTGTTAAACATGCCCTCTCAAACTATAATAATTATTATCCCCAATAAACGATAACAAGATGCTAAAACTATAGTTTACCGTCCTTTACTCCTTCTCTCCGTGTTAAAACACTGTAACCAACTGTAAAGCAACACTGCAGTAAAACGCTGAAGCTGCTGACAGGAGCCAGTTTAGAAAGCTGATAAAAGCCATGACTCATGGCTGATTTCTGGGTCTGGAGGATGTGCTCTTTGCTGTTAAATATGTCACTTGCCTCACCGAATCAATAACCTTTGCCAACTCCTGTAATTGAATACAGCTGGATTACAGTTCTCGCTTTATTTTATGTGCAAAATTTAAAGCGTAATAAAAAAGTACAACAGTAAATTTTTATATAGTACCTCTCCAGACATGTCAGGTGCCAGCGAAATTACAGGCCACAGCGAAGAGTAGATTCCGAAGAACACCACCCAAATCGCAATGCTTCCCCAGATCGCGATGTGACTGAACTGAAAAAAAACAAAACAACAAGAGAGTAAAATAAAAGACTAAAAATCTGCATTACAGCGAATCATCATCGACACATGTATTGTCACAGCAGCATGGTAATTAATTGCAATTTAATGCCAATTATTAGCCAGGTATTTCCTGTACCTACCATAGTCCAAGATGATGTTTCTAATCCAGCCTTCAAGCATACAGTGATTACCACAAACTGTGAAGAAAAAACAACACGTGTTTATGCTTGTGGCAAAAACACACACACACACACACAAAAAAGAATACAAATACACCTCGCTCCCAGCTGTGGTTTATTTGATTGAGAAACAACATCATGCTGCCATTTACCAGTAAATGTCAGTTTTGGTACTCTATGTCCAAGAAAGAACATAACATAAGAAAGTTTACAAATGAGAGGAGGCCATTCGGCCCATCTTGCTCATTTAGTTGTTAGCTTATTGATCCCAGAATCTCAACAAGCACACAACAACAACTTACTGTGTAAACCATGTTTCCTAAGAGCAGATAGTCTGGAGTTTTTCCATTTGCAAACACTGCATCTAAGAGAGGGAATCAACACAAGCTTTCAGATATAGACAACATTATTTAAACCCACTCACAGCAAATACATTTGTGTTTTGAAAAAGCAGCCCATTAAAAGATAGCAAGATAATTGTTCCTTCAAAAATCTTTTTTTTTTTCTGCCATGCCATGGACATTCATATCCTTTGCAAATGTATCCATGGGGAAACATCGGCTGATATCAAAGTATCTACTTAAGCATTACATTAGCAACATACACAGTTCTGCTTAGCACTGCCCTGGTTGTACTGCAAATTGTGTGTCAATGTTTTATTGTTAAAGTAGTTCAATTACCAGTAGCTTCAAAATACTAAAAAGGTTTCTTTTAACCAACACAAAATCGTCCATTTTTTAATTTCAGAAACCGTGGTTGGGTTGAAATTAGAAGACAAGTGACAGAAAGTGCAGATTGCAGCTAATCAAAAGTTAGACAATCAGAAAATGGAAGTTAAGATTTTACAGTTAACATTGACCTTAAACACATTTTTGCTTTTTACATAGTTTTTAAAAAATAGCATTTTACAGGATCGGGCAGCATATCTGGTTTTTACCATTTTATTTACAGGAGGATATCGCACCTCAAGAACATGTGGTCCACCATCCAAACCATTATATACCTTTTAGCTATTGGCTTCCTGCAAATCCCTTTTGTTAGGATTCACTTTTCAACATTTGCAAACCAGGGGCTAACGGTTTATAAAAAGACAAGGTAGTATTTCTCTCGATTCCCAAAGCCCTGGCTGCTTACCATGCTGGAAGGCTTTTAGTGGAAACCAAAACAGAATAATGGAGTGGAAGAGGCCATTCAGACAATGACCCCAGAAAACCTATGGAAACAAAAATCCATGAGAACTGTTAGTGACGAGCCAGCTCTCTGAACCCTGACCTTTATCTGTGGTTAGGATTCACGAAGTATGTTTTTGTTGGGCCACCACAGTGAACTGTTTTTACTGACAGACACTTTGTATCCCTTACCTCTGCAATGGGGGCATCTGATATTTTCCTAATTATAGCAGACTGAAAACACCTCTTAAACGCTATACTGAATAGAAAGCTATTACAATTTCTTCACAGACCTATTAGAATTTAAAAGAGAAGGACACCCAAAGAACACTCCCCCCATATATTACATTTTCTCAACAGGGATTTTAGTGCTAAATTACACGAGCATCATTCATGACCTATATAAGGGACTCAGGTCAATCAAGTATGTACAGCACTCACAATCACGATAATTAAATTATATATAATATATATATATATATATATATATATATATATATATATATATATATATATATATATATATATATATATATATATATATATACACAGTAATGTGCAAAAGTTTTAGGCAGGTGTGAAAAAATGCTGTAAAGTAAGAATGCTTTCAAAAATAGACATGTTAATAGATTATATTTATCAATTAACTAAATGCAAAGTGAGTGAACAGAAGAAAAATCTAAATCAAATCAATATTTGGTGTGACCACCCTTTGCCATCAAAACAGCATCAATTCTTCTAGGTACACTTGCACAAAGTCAGGGATTTTGTAGGCATATAGTCAGGTGTATGATTAAACAATTATACCAAACAGGTGCTAATGATCATCAATTCAATATGTAGGTTGAAACACAATCATTAACTGAAACAGAAACAGCTGTGTAGGAGGAATAAAACTGGGTGAGGAACAGCCAAACTCAGCTAACAAGGTGAGGTTGCTGAAGACAGTTTACTGTCAAAAGTCATACACCATGGCAAGACTGAGCACAGCAACAAGACACAAGGTAGTTATACTGCATCAGCAAGGTCTCTCCCAGGCAGAAATTTCAAGGCAGACAGGGGTTTCCAGATGTGCTGTCCAAGCTCTTTTGAAGAAGCACAAAGAAACGGGCAACGCTGAGGACCGTAGAGCGCAGTGGTCGGCCAAGGAAACTTACTGCAGCAGATGAAAGACACATCATGCTTACTTCCCTTCGCAATCGGAAGATGTCCAGCAGTGCCATCAGCTCAGAACTGGCAGAAAACAGTGGGACCCTGGTACACCCATCTACTGTCGGAGAAGTCTGGTCAGAAGTGGCCTTCATGGAAGACTTGCGGCCAAAAAGCCATACCTCCGACGTGGAAACAAGGCCAAGCGACTCAACTATGCACGAAAACACAGGAACTGGGGTGCAGAAAAATGGCAGCAGGTGCTCTGGACTGATGAGTCAAAATGTGAAATATTTGGCTGTCACAGAAGGCAGTTTGTTCGACGAAGGGCTGGAGAGCGGTACACGAATGAGTGTCTGCAGGCAACAGTGAAGCATGGTGGAGGTTCCTTGCAAGTTTGGGGCTGCATTTCTGCAAATGGAGTTGGGGATTTGGTCAGAATTAATGGTCTCCTCAATGCTGAGAAGTACAGGCAGATACTTATCCATCATGCAATACCATCAGGGAGGCATCTGATTGGCCCCAAATTTATTCTGCAGCATGACAACGACCCCAAACATACAGCGAAAGTCATTAAGAACTATCTTCAGCGTAAAGAAGAACAAGGAGTCCTGGAAGTGATGGTATGGCCCCACAGAGCCCTGATCTCAACATCATCGAGTCTGTCTGGGATTACATGAAGAGAGAGAAGCAACTGAGGCTGCCTAAATCCACAGAAGAACTGTGGTTAGTTCTCCAAGATGTTTGGGCCAACCTACCTGCCGAGTTCCTTCAAAAACTGTGTGCAAGTGTACCTAGAAGAATTAATGCTGTTTTGAAGGCAAAGGGTGGTCACACCAAATATGGATTTGATGTAGATTTTTCTTCTGTTCACTCACTTTGCATTTAGTTAATTGATAAATATAATTTATTAACATGTGTATTTTTAAAAAGCATTCTTACTTCACAGCATTTTTTCACACCTGCCTAAAACTTTTGCACAGTACTGTATATACTCAAGACCCTTGGGCATGACCTATTCAACTTTGCTCTCTATTAACATAACAAACCCTGGCAACATCGGAATTTACCAGCAAACTATTCTTTCAAATCATTCCCCTACTGAGAAGACAAATTATTACCCTAGACAGTGCATGCAAACTTCAGGATCGTGTGTAATAAATTAGTAAAACAATTAAGCATTTAACCCAATTAACCTGGCCCACACATATTCATACTTATTATTCAACATTTTTAAATAGATTTTGAATACAGAAAATAGATTAGGACATACTTGACGTAAAATTTGTATGAACATATGTTTTATTTGTTTCATCAGGTCTACAGCAAGTTCAGGATTGAAACTTGGTTATTAAAGTAAATATGCAAATTAAAACAATGATATGTTCACAGCAGTTTGTCGCAGCTAGCTTTCTGTCTACTGGCAGACTGTGGAGAATCTAATTGTAAATCCATGATCAAGTGAAAATGAAAGTGGATCTTGTCGTGTAGTGTGAAAAATGTACAAGAATGAGATTTATATTTAACCAATGGACTGCAAACTTTGAAAGGAAAAATGTACTAATTTAACAAATACTTAACAATAAGGGATGATGAAATTGCAAATGCTATTTAAAACGTATCAATAAATACAAATCAATCAAATATCAGGGAGAAGCTGGCTGCAGAAAGCAATGCCCTGTGTGCTTTTATACCTGCCTTGTTTTTCTGTGAGAGTGGTATGCAAGTCATCCAAGCCAGCCTTATTAAGTAAACAGGCTCAATTTCTTGTTAAAACAAAATCAGCATTTCTCACAGCTCCACATTCATGAATAATGTTGTAGAGTCCTACCTCCTACACACTTTATGGCAGATCTTATTGTCCTTTGACCCACTTCTCCACAGGGGTCAGTAATCCATTTGCACACAACACTGCAAGTACATGAGGCTTGAGGACCATTAAACCAGGGAGACAAATCATCCCAGCCTCGAGGAGACAGACAGCCAGTCTGTGAGACTCCAGTTCTACTTGCTTAATGCGGACCAAAACAACTGAATTTTGGAACACCACAGAGTGAATGTAAATTTTGATTCCATTAGATTATTAATCAAAGTAAATAAACTGGACAGGCATATAATACTTTAAATATGGTATCGTTTTATGTTCTATTTAAGCATTAATGTACAAAGCAGATTAACAATTATTTCAAATGCAACACTAAAGACCTTTTCTGTGGGTCACATGGTCTGCTTGAGAACAGTCCATTGGAGTGACTTTGAATTATTAACTGCAGCAACATTTAGTCTATGAAACCTTTGAGATATCAGCAAGGAAATAAATAACCAGAAATAAAAAGAACCGGAGGCCAGTAATATTACTAATGTTAATAAGTTAACCTTGGTTAGCACTCCTTCAAAATACATTATACAAATGATAATATACCTTGGAGTTAAAGCCCATTGCATTCTGTGAGCTTTTATACAGCTCCGGGTATTTCAGCATATTTTCCTTGCGGCAAGATCTCTCGAATATCCCCAGAGTAAGAGGAGGCAGGGCAGTAAATATCTAAAGAGAATAAAAACAGGCTTTATTTACACAAATACAGAAACTATATCCTCAGGAAATTTATATTTAAAATGGACACATCAAACTGGTCTTTTAAATTGCCAGTCACTAGACAGAATGTGTACCTATCACACTGGGACCAATGAATTACTTTGTGCCAGGCCAATGTTCTGAATTAAAATATAAATTATGGTGCGCTGGTTATGAATCACCCATTTTATACTTGGCTGCTGTTTGTCCTATTATTATATAACAAATCGCAATATCACTGTAACCTAGGGAATTCATAAAAGTGAGTAATCAAGACTAAGCTTATTACTGTATGCACTGTAAGTTGTATTAATTTATGCTTACAGTTACATCAGTTTTTTTACGATACATCTGACAGTTGACAATTTAGTTTACTGAAAAAAGTAAGTGCAGCATTTGAAGTAGTGGTTTAAAGTCACTGTCCATCAAGCTTAAAGAAGCCAGGGTGCAATGCTGTAGGTCTTGTTTGTAATATGAGCAGAATGAGATGTTACGGAGGCAATCCATTCACACGGTAACAAGGTACGTACCTTGTGCATTGTGGGAGACCCTGAAGGCTTACAGAGTTTCACACAAGGCTACGGTAAAAAAAGAACACTGTACTGCAGCTCATATAGTTGGTCTGCTTTGTTTCCTCTCCCTCACTGGCGGATTGCATTAACATGATGAAATTATTATAGTCTCTAAATTTCTGTATTGTTTCCCCTAATGTATTTATGTCTTCATTACTAAAGTTTTTTTATTATTATTATTTGTTTATTTAGTAGACCATTAAATTTCAAATTCAGTTCATAGCATAGCGCCGATACCGCTGTACAAAAGACCTGGCTCCTTTGCAAAGAGCGTATATCGGGCTTATGTGTGTGATAGGAGGTTGTATGGTCCAG
This sequence comes from Acipenser oxyrinchus oxyrinchus, assembly GCA_030684275.1. Lineage (NCBI taxonomy): Eukaryota > Metazoa > Chordata > Actinopteri > Acipenseriformes > Acipenseridae > Acipenser > Acipenser oxyrinchus. The sequence goes on along the minus strand of CM060248.1, from coordinate 102,050,541 downwards.
TGATTAAAGAAAAGGGCTTGTAACCAGGAGGTCCTCGGTTCAAGTCCCACCTCAGCCACTGACTCCTCGTGTGACCCTGAGCAAGTCACTTAACCTCCTTGTGCTCCGTCTTTCGGGCGAGACGTAGTTGTAAGTGACTCTGCAGCTGATGCATAGTTCACACACCCTAGTCTCTGTAAGTCGCCTAAAGGCGTCTGCTAAATAAACAAATAATAATAATAATAATAATAATAATAATAATAACAATATGTATTCTCCACATCTTACATAAACCGACACCAGTCGTGTTGTGGAACCGGTTCATATTATTATTGGAAATAAATATCCCACATGGGCAGGAAATAACACAAATACCTTACATTTTTTTAGAGCATTTCTTTCTATATTAAATGTGTGACAGGAACTTCTGAACTTACCACATTGTACAGACCAATGCACCATCTCTCGAAAAGAATCTGACCAGAGAAACCATTAACGAAAGCAAACCAAATCTGAAAGAAATGAATACAATTAAAAAATAGAAATACAAAAGTTTGATAGAAAACGATGAATTCTGGTTTCATTTTTTAAACAGTGACACAGAATAAAGCATGGGAGCTATTAGCCTGGCAGGGTAGTGAAATACATTTTTTGGAGAGTAGCTGAATTCTTTCAATCTACAGGAAAGTAAATATAACATGGGCTATTTTTCAGGCAGCTAGTATTGCAATTCTCTGTGGGGCACTTAAGGGAGAAAAAACCTACATAACACACATTTGAAAGAGCTGATAACTGTGCCACTAATGAACTTTGTGAAGCACTTTGTAGGTTTAAACTCAAGGGAAAATATACTGCTTTTGTTTAGTTATTTTTTTACAGGAGGGTTCTAAAATATAAGAATGTTAGTTTAAAAAAAGGCAACATGATTACAAGTGTGGGAAAATAAACTAATATAAAAGCGAGCATTTATGGTATTTCAATAGCAGTATACCTGTCAAAATAACCCACGTTTATCACTTTGTTTATTTCACTGCACAGAGCTTGGATTTTATGACCTCCTCATCATCACTAAACAGCACCAAATGTCTAAATGCTTGCATGTTTTGACCTATCATTAGTCAGATGTGACTGAAACGGTAAAGCCCCTCTGAGCACAGAAACGGGCAGCAGTGTGGAGTAGTGGTTAGTGCTCTGGACTCTTGACCGGAGGGTTGTGGGTTCAATCCCCACTTGTGGACACTGCTGCTGTACCCTTGAGCAAGGTACTTTACCTAGATTGCTCCAGTAAAAACCCAACTGTATAAATGGGTAAAAAAAATAATGTGATATCTTGTAACACTTGTAAGTCGCCCTGGATAAGGGCGTCTGCTAAGAAATAAATAAAATAATAGAAACGATTTCATAATCTGATGAGTCTGCTGGCTGCGCCAGGCCGTATTGCAGCACCTTTCATCACAGGACTGTAATCAACCTTTGAAAGACTTTCTCCACTGAAATAAATCGAGTTGTCTTTGAAAAAAACAAAACACAAAAAACAACACAACAACTTTTTTGGATTTTTCTTTTATTCTTATCCTCCAGATAATAGGAGGCTGTGTGGTCCAGTGGTTAAAGAAACGGGCTTGTAACCAGGAGGTCCCCGGTTCAAATCCCACCTCAGCCACTGACTCATTGTGTGACCCTGAGCAAGTCACTTAACCTCCTTGTGCTCCGCCTTTCGGGTGAGACGTAATTGTAAGTGACTCTGCAGCTGATGCATAGTTCACACACCCTAGTCTCTGTAAGTCGCCTTGGATAAAGGCGTCTGCTAAATAAACTAATAATAATAATAAATAATAATAATAATAAAAAGGCTTTCAGTAACACGAATGATTAGGTATAAAAACACGGGGGCTCCCAGTTTCTTCAGATAGATTAGCAGTTCAATAAGCCAGAGCCTTGCAGTGAAGCATCAGCTCTAGAAATACATATTTAAAGCACATGGAAATGAGTCTCTCTTCACTACTGCTCTCCCACCTGCTAGCATTGTCCAATCACGAAGTAGGACTCAGAACTTCTGAAGGTAAAAGTAACCACAAAAGAAACTGACTTACAATGCCCTTGCTGCACTGCAGCCTTATAATGACAGTATTTGCCCAAGACTAGCAGCATGCATGGTTCATTTTGAACTAAACTATCTATCTATCAATCTAGCATACAAAAACATGTAACCTCAGAGCAAACCAAGTGCATTTATAAAGTTTGACATGGTTTTTTTATGTCTTTAAAAACAACACACCAAAATCACAAATGACATTATTAAAATTATCCTTATCTAATGTTTTTTCTTGTAAGAATGGCAGAATGGAAAACTACATTCGAGCACTGTGTCCTTGTGCTTTTGCAAGTCTCCATGGTTCATTTAACTTCATTATGAAAGTGTGAATCGCTACAAATTTTCCATTTAACAATTCAATGTTGGGATCATGACAGCTTGTATGGATATGATGAGAGGTGATTATGGACGATTTGGCCGCTGGTCGCGCCTGTTGAGGGGAGAAGCAGCAGCCACCGCCCTCTGAAAGAGGAACTGATCCGACGATGCCAGGATCAGTAGTGTGGACCGTGACGAAGCCACGACCTTCCCCCCCCAAAAGTCATGACCGAGCGGATCCCCCAACTCCACTTAACCCTCAGAGTACTATTGGGTCGATGATCGGCCCAGTGATCTGTGCTGCAAAAGCACTAGATCGTCTCTCCCATTTGATGTCAGAAATGTATTTACTGGACTATTGTACCTAGCAACAAAATGGGCTAACCAATAGTAGAGAGTTTTGCTATTAATATTAGCCAGTTAAATACAGTAGTTGTAAAACGAAATACTGCTTTTTATTGGTTAAAAAAAACAACACTTATCTCCGAGCTGACAGGTGAGAGATGACGAATTTAGTGAGTGTGTTGTGTTGTGAGTCTGACGAAGGAGAATCATTTATAGGTTTTATGGCTTCTGAAGCCAATAAATTGTATAATTGGGCAAGCCTACAGTATATATGAATCTGGATGGAGATGACAGCGATATTGATTTAAATGAAGAGGAGGATGAAGAAAAGAGCGGCAGGGAGGGAGGAGATGAAAGTACAGACAAAGACGTGCCTTTAATTCGGCTGCTGAACAAAAACTTCCCAATTGGACCCGACCAGCAGAATTGTCACAGCAGAAAATAACATCAAATATAAAGAATTACACAGAGGTTAGTGGTCCAAGATTCATACCATGCAGCGCAACCCGACCAGCTGAATTATTTGAGCTGTTTTCATCAGTGCTTCAAGAATACATCTGCAGCGAGTCCAACAAATATTCATTAGAAATGAACGAAAAGCACAGAAAAAAAAAAACGCTAAATCCAAAACAGATTCTGGCGGTATGACAAGAAATAGATGCTGTGCTGTGTTAGGGTTGTGGCTGAATATAGGGTTAGTGTGGAAGCCTGACATGAAAGAATACTTGAATACTAAAGATACACTGCAAGCAACGCGAGGATTCGCGCAAATAATATCTAGAGATAAGATTCTATTTTGTCTTGCAAACCTGCACTTGAATGACAACAGAAAGCAAAAGAAAGGCAAACTTTTTTTTTAATGAAATCCAAGAACTAGAAATATGACAGATAAAAACTGATTGATTTATTTTCACCAAACGGTAGAACTGGATTTATAAAACATTAAAAATGACTTTATTGCATATGAACTGAGAATAAGCTTCCCTGTGCTAATCCATGCCTATTTTTTAGCCTGTTTATGCAGTCATTTTTTATAAAGCAAAGAAAGTAAGAATATATTGGGATTTGTAGTACTATTTATTCAACATTTATTTGCTTGTTTGATTTTTAAAATGATGGATGATTGTAGGGTAACATTTGGCTAGTTAATTTTTTGCACTTTGTAACAATATTTATTCCTGTCGTACTAAAATGTATATAATATTGTGAAAATGAAGCCAACGCCTTATGTTTGTGATGGTATAAAAATGTAACAACTTTTATTAAATTTAAAAAAAAAAAGGATTTTGAGGGCAAGTACATTTCTGCAATTCTGGCCTGTTTCTAGATAGATGCATTGCTTGCAAAATTGTGTATATGTTTGATACGTTGTTTGCAGACCATTTGTGGTTTTTGTATTTTAAAAAGAACATGCTGGGAATTTGTATGTAGCATTTTTTTAATTTTTTTATTTTTATTTAAGTATTTATTTGCATGGTTGATTCTGAAAATAATGGATGTTTTGAGGATAAAAATAACATTTGTATAACAAGTGTTTATTTGCTAATAAATATTTCTATCTTCAGCCCAGAAATTAAATTAATAAAAATGGTAGAACAAAAAACATCAAATTTCTTAAGCTTATGATATATAGGTTTCATACAATAATTTTTATTTTTGGTGTAAAATTAAGTAATTTGCTGCTCTATTACAAGCGTGTTCATTGTGTGTGACAAGTGTATTCCTGTAGGGTACAGTGCAGTGGTCATGCCTTAGTACCCAGAGGGTTAATTGCAGGAATAAACAAAATAAATTAATAAAATATACCCAACCCCTCAAAACTCTGTTGGCTCACGGCTAGTTGAGCAACGGATACGTCTTCTGGAGCAGTTCTAATATAGTTCTACAGCACTGCAGGCCCATCTGCCAAGGAGTTTGATCATGGATGGGAAAGTCTGGCTTTGGCTGCTGAAATGGCTGCTCCAATCCTGAAAGAATGGCCTGAAAAAATTGTGGAAGAGAAACCTGTGCAAAGTAATAGCATTATTGAAGTCCTGGCTAAGGTGCACTTGTAGACGGAGTTGTAGGGACAACAGGTCGAAGGAATCTTATGATAGTGAATATGGACTCCTTGTTGAAGGCGGTCCGCTTTGGTAGAATTTGGTAGTTTTTTTTAATTCCACGTAATAATAAAGATGCTTGCGGTAGTCCGGTGACAGACAGTTGATTCTATTTAGGCGTCGGTTGAATTGGATGCCTGATGGGTATGTTTTGATTGTAGATAACTGGAGGCTCGGTGTGTCAGGATAGATGGTAAGCTGAACAGAAGTGGAGATAGGATTTCCAACCTGGATTGTATGAAGCCAGGGTCTGGGAGGCTAAGAAATTCATCATGAGTTTATAAGCTCTGGAAGTCTGACACTGGTAGACTGACTGGATAGGCGATTGGGGCCAGTTTCTTGAAGCGTTGGATCTTGGAGAATGTTGCTTCTTATGGCTGGAGTCTGGGGATGAGGCTGGAAGACGAGAGTGCTTTGTGGCGGAGGTAGTAACAAAACAAAACAAAACTATTGACCCAAATATTGGGAGGAAACCTCAGGTGGTCCCGGCAGAGAGATGGCCCCAATTCCAGGCATACTAGCAGTACTCTGTTTGGCCGAATAGATATCAGAGAGGCGGATATCTAAGAAGGTACTAGAAGGTACTACGTTTACGTAGTGAAACCCAGGTAATGACCGCTGCCGAGGGCATCACTGACCAAACCCAGGTAATGACCGCTGCCGAGGGTATCACTGACCAAACTCAGGTGATGACCGCTGCCGAGGGTATCACTGACCAAACCCAGGTAATGACCGCTGCCGAGGGTATCACTGACCAAACCCAGGTAATGACCGCTGCCGAGGGTATCACTGACCAAACTCAGGTGATGACCGCTGCCGAGGGTATCACTGACCAAACTCAGGTGATGACCGCTGCCGAGGGTATCACTGACCAAACCCAGGTAATGACCGCTGCCGAGGGTATCACTGACCAAACTCAGATAATGACCGCTGCCGAGGGTATCACTGACCAAACTCAGATAATGACCGCTGCCGAGGGTATCACTGACCAAACTCAGGTGATGACCGCTGCCGAGGGCATCACTGACCAAACTCAGGTGATGACCTCTGCCGAGGGCATCACTGACCAAACCCAGGTGATGACCGCTGCCGAGGGCATCACTGACCAAACTCAGGTGATGACCGCTGCCGAGGGCATCACTGACCAAACCCAGGTGATGACCGCTGCCGAGGGCATCACTGACCAAACTCAGGTGATGACCGCTGCCGAGGGCATCACTGACCAAACCCAGGTAATGACCGCTGCCGAGGGTATCACTGACCAAATCCAGGTAATGACCACTGCCGAGGGCATCACTGACCAAACTCAGGTGATGACCGCTGCCGAGGGCATCACTGAGCGAGCTCGGGTAAAGACCGAACTACCAAAGCACAGAAAATGTAACAATACAGTAAACAAAAGCCTGGCGACGCATGGGGAAGCACAGACTGCAGAAATACAACTCTAATACATGTAAGATCATCTGTCCTTTGCAAATGGCAGTGCAGTTGTGTAATTACAACTGGGATTGCAACAGCAACGCCTGGGTGAATTTACCTGAGATTTATATAGGAATGATCTAATGAGCAATTATTCAATAATCCTAGAGACAGCCAATCATTCAATAATCTCTTCTCCATATACATCAGCATAAGCTTCCAATATGTACCATGACTGGCCCCTATCAAGCAGTCCATGCTTATTTATTTATTGCATTTATATAGCACTTCTTATGCAAAAGTATCGCAAAGCACTGTACAGTACACAGCAGAAAAAAAGAACAAACCACAAAGCATTTGTATAGCATATCACACATACAACTGGCATAATCAGACCATTTAAATAACATATTTAAATAACAGTATACACATAATACAAAAGCAGCCATTTTAAAGTTATATTAAAACCCACTAAGATAAGAAAGCCATTTTATAAAAGTGCGTTTTTAGTCTTGACCTGAAAACCGTAATGGTCCCAGCTTCCCTGACAAAGGAAGGCAGAGCATTCCATAATTTAGGAGCTCTACAAGAAAAAGCCCTCCATCCAGTGTTGCTTTTGTTGACCCTAGGAATAACCAGCAGCCCCGCATCCTGTGATCTCAGAGTACGGTTTGGAAGATACGGGGTCAGTAACTCCAGCAAATAACTAGGTGCTAATCCATTCAGGGCCTTGTAAGTTAACAGTAAAGTCTTAAAATCAATTCTATACTGCACAGGGAGCTAGTGTAAAGAGGTCAAAACGGGGTTAATATGTTCACTTTTTCTGGTTTGAGTCAGAATTCTAGCGGCAGTATTCTGAACAAGCTGCAAGCAGGATACCACACGTTTTGGGACCCCAGAATAAAGTGCATTACAATAATCAATTCTAGATTAAACAAAGGCATGCATTAGTCTCTCGGCATCAGATACAGAAATAATTGGTCTACGTTTGGCTATATTTCTCAAAATGGTAAAAAGATAATTTATTAACTTCCCTAATAGGAGTCTTGCAGACCAGCCTTTTTTTTTTATCACGTGAGTAAATGTGAGAGAGGAGGGGAATAAAAACAGACCAGTCTGCTATAAAAGTTCAGATCATTTTCCTCCCAAAAAAAACATGCATTTTCACTCCAAGAATTATTGAAGGAGCATAATAAGGTCTTCCTTAAAAAGTAACCCTGTTTAAGACTTCTTTGGGTGTTTTATTGGTCTCGGCCTACCTTACCTAAGTTAACAGGTAGTCCACAGATTAGGGTTAATCAGAGTCTGGTAAAACCCTAGGTGTGTTCTTGATATAATTAAATACAAAATTAATATAGACAGTAGTCCAGCTTGGTTAAAAGCTGAAATATAAATGTGTTGTTGCTTTTAAAACAGGAAGGGTTTCTGGTTTAAAAGGTAGCATGTAACTCGTCAGCCTTATTAGCTCAGGGGAGGAGTGTCAGCTGTCATCCTCTCTGCACAATCTCAAAGGCTGAAGGATGATGGAATATATGAAAATGAATGCATGAGAAACCGCTCGCATCCTACCACAGCTCTGCATATTCATCAGCTCATTCAAAATCAATGGTTTCACTGCTCCCATGCCTGATCAGCAATTCAACTGAAACAAGGGACTCGAGATTGACATTTGTCCTTGTTATAGGAAATCCTTTGTTCCTTTATAGTGTACAAAATGCAAATTGATTCTAAGGCTTCAAACAGAAACATAGAAAATCTTTATTTTGAAAAAAAAAAAAGTAAAGTCCAATGATCAGTAGGGCCTATGCGATGCATTCACTAGGACGTGTTCTTTCTTAAGAACTCTAAAAGCCTGGACATAATTAGCTCATAAATGCCATTTGTCAATCACACACACAAAAAAAGAAACCAACACCACAAAGAAAAAGAAACAAAAAGCATAGAATGGATAGATTATACATATCTAAAATCCCTTTATGTCTTTAAAATGTAATGGACATAAAATATTAGTCTGGTGTTCAATTCAGTAACATAAAATATTGGATCAGAAAAAAAATAATTTAAAAAGCAGTCACCCACCAAGTCCATTCCTGATTTCCATGGTGGTAAAACATTCAAACAACAGACACTACATCTAATCTTGTTCTTTCACTTATGAACTTGCCTGTGAAACTTTTTGAACTACACGACAGCATCTTGGTAATGCTACACATGACGGCTGGTATTTATTTTTTATAAGCTCACATTGGAATAATTGCGGACATAATAAAACACATCACAAATAGATAGGTGCTTGCCAGCTCAGCATGTTTAAAAAAACAAACAAAAAAAAACCCATCTAATGAAATGTCTACATCCATGGGTTATCAGGATGAAGTGTAATGAAGAATTACCCTCCGCTTTGTATTGTACATCCGACATACAGCCAGAAATGCTGACAAAATGAGAGCTACCAAGGGGCGGTGCACAATTGGCAGATGTACAGTTGCTGCCTCAATCTGCTTATAGATATCGACTGGGCAGGTCAAGACCCAAGCAGGACTGGTTTGGTACTGGACCAGTGACCTGAGCACTGGACGGTACCAGGTTAGAACCGGGTCGTTTCGGTGACTTTAGCACCGTTCTGTACGGTACCGGGTTGGAACCAGGTCGGTTCTGTACCGGTGCGGTGACTTTAGCACCGGTCGGTACGGTACCGGGTTAGAACCAGGTCGGTACGGTACCGGGTTAGAACCAGGTCGGTTCTGTACCGGTGCGGTGACTTTAGCACCGGTCGGTACGGTACCGGGTTGGAACCAGGTCGGTTCTGTACCGGTGCGGTGACTTTAGCACCGGTCGGTACGGTACCGGGTTGGAACCAGGTCGGTTCTGTACCGGTGCGGTGACTTTAGCACCGGTCGGTACGGTACCGGGTTGGAACCAGGTCGGTTCTGTACCGGTGCGGTGACTTTAGCACCGGTCGGTACAAGGACGGCACCGGTGCGGTAACCTCGGTCCTGGTCCTGTTCTGGTACGCTACCGGGGTCGGGTCGGTGACCTCGGTTCTGGTACTGTACGGGTCCACCGGTTCGCAGTCACTGTGGGTGGCAAGTTACAGAGATTCCCATCTATATAAGTCACTGGCAAAACCACTGAGTCAGTACCACACACGAGACTAAGGGAAGCCTGCTTGTTAGAATGATACTAACACCCTGGTGATGCTAAAGCTGTCACCTAAATGACATCAAGATACTGTGGAAGAGATTGCAAACAACCACAACCAAAGCAAGTATCTCGGTCCTGCGGAGTGCTGCTGAGTCCAGCAGCTGCTCTTGCTGCACCTGTGCTGTAGCGCCATGTTGCAGCGCCTGCGTGTAGTCTCTGTAAAAAACAGAAAAACACACAAGAGAAAAATCTCAACAAAACAAAGAAATATAACAATTACATAAGTAATATAAACCTTCTCGTATTTTAGCTAAAGCCCAAAACAAGAACTAAAATAACTCCATCCGGAGCTATGCAGCCTGGGGGAAGAGCATAAAGGGAAGGGGCGACTCAAGCCACTGGCTTCATGTGTGGCACAAGGCTGCAGCATTACGTAACAAGCAACAGGCTGTAGTGCACACAATGCGTGTAATTTGTAGTAACTATTACAGAGATTAGTTTAATATCACATAAAATGTGCGTAAAAACACAATAATGTGAAATATATATCAAGATAGAAGCAACAAGTACTTGTCTGAACCAGGCTCTCCGATCAGGTCAGTCTTGAAAGGAAAACTTTTTGGCATAAATTCTGTTTTTGTAAAGGAAAATGAAACGGGAGAATAGATGATCACCTCCCAGTTCTCCTAATTAGTCAATGTTTATATCAAAAGCCAACTAAAGATCCTTATATATCAAGTAAATCAAGGGTTGTGGAGCATATATTTATTTAAATAATATATAATAAAAAATACTAATCATACAAGTTTGTATTATTTGCAGGAGGTACTCTAACAATGCAAATGGGCTCATTGACCATTTCCCACTGATCAGCATTCATTAATGCTGCCAGGTAATAATCCGTCAGCATGACCTTTGACATCCCTTCAAACAAAACACAGCTACGGTTTCCAATGGCTTAACAAAACAGCCCACAAACGAAGCTTCTCACGCCAATGTGCAGCTATTCATCTTTAATTTCTTTATTTAGCATCACTACCTATTAGGGGGAAACAGTGAACTGAAGTCAATAGTACAGCCCTGACAAAGATCAAAGCTACAATGAAAACACACCTCCCTGCACTAATAATGTCAACACAGAGCTGGAATAATGAACATATCCATTGGACATTAACTTTTCTTTAAACAGCTGCAAATGTCTACTGCATAACACGCCCAATAAAATCAAGGGTGAAGGCTACAACTAGTACTGTAGATGCTACAACACTGAATAAATATATTACATACATTAATGTTGGTCCTTACAATAGGTGGCATTTTAAATGAATTAGGTGTTGAGAAATGTAGCACTGAAAAACATTTCTGTATTCAATGCTTCTGGGTGATTTTATTTTTTTTACTGGATCTCATTTTAGATTCTGCCTGTGTTCACTCAGAATGACTGGGATAATCACACTGTTCCAAAGCAAATGCAGAACCAACTAAAGTAATATTCTGAATATTCAGCAGTTTATTTTAGGGTTACACATACTTCTCCATACATTGTATTTATTATATAAAGAAAAGTTTATGATGTGGAGTTCATGGAGTGCTGTGTTTATGTGTTTTATTCACAAGGATGGCCACAAACAACCTTTCAGGACTCATCAGTTATTCAGCCATTCCTTTAATAACCAGGGCAGGATTGACACAGGGGCTTTAGGGGCTGTAGCCAAGGGCCTCAGATTTTGAGGGGCCCCCAAAATATATACAATATCTAAAAAATAAATAAGTAGCATGTGACTGTATGGATCAGAACTGGTCTGTTTTACCAAGCCATATTATGTTGGAGGAGCAGCGACTGCCTGATCATATGACTTGACCTGCAATCAAGTCACATACAGCTTTTATCAGGTGTGCTGTGGCGCGAACGTGACGCAGATCAGAACCTGTAAATGTCTGGCAAAGCAGCACCTAGGAAGTATGAGAGCGACACTGAAAAGCAGAAACACAGCAAATGTCATCGCGAGGAAGATATGTTAAATAAAATACCAACGCTGACATGCTATTTTACTTTGGAAAATACACTGGAGAGAAATCAACAGGAGGAAACGACCTAGGTTTATATGGATTACAGTGGGGCAATCGCCATGGAAAAAAAAAAAATAAGCCTCACCTTTCTCTCTATTTTGGTAGCAGTTTTGGGTTGTCCATGTAGTTTTCTTTTAGACTGAGAAATTCTCATTCCAAATGCTAATAAAACAAATTCATATTAAAATACAGGAAGCTATATTTAAGTGTTTGTGCCCGAGTTCCAGTTTGGCCTTGCACAGCTAACTGCTATCATACAGCTTTCTTAAACCGGGTTTCCATGAAGTTTTTAGGTTGTCTTATTAATAAGAAAATAACATTACATAAGAAAGCACTGTGTACTACCCTTGTATTATTTGCTAAACATTTTTTGACTGCAATATTTGTTACAAACCTATTATACACATACATATTCATAAGAGATAAGGACATTGCATTTCCAGATAACCTGCTTTTATGACAAAAAAAAAAAAAGTGTCTACAGTTTGCATTTCCCATTTTGTATTTGAAACTGTCAGTAACTAACGCCGTGGCCAATGCTAACTTTCAAAACTGGCACTAATTCAAACATCGAATCAGGTAAAATATGGATCAGCTAAGACTGAATAATTTGACATTAATGTTAACAGAGCATGGTGGTAGTAAAACAGGAAAGGAATATGCAAAAAGAGGCCCCCCATTAAACTGAACACAACGACAGAACATGCACATTCGAGGAGTATCCTCTTTATACAACAGTACATCCCACAGCCCCACTTAATTCTGCAGATATTTCAAATAGATAATCAAAAAACATGCTTTATATCCAAGTTGACAAACCAAACATCAAGACAATTTACCAATGTCCATTTTGAACTCGCCAACTGTCTTAAGATGCAGTGTATTCCAGAAACACAGACTAAAAGCGACACTGGAGAATACATAAACAACTCCTTTTCTGGTCTCGTTCACTCATTTAGGAATACACTTCACTGGATGGGTGCTTAACTTTTACCGTTCGGAAACTTTTTTTAAATGAAAAAATACAATGCGAATGTAAGGTCATTATTTTAAAATGGGTAATCTCAAGGTCAGTATTAAAAAAGGGTCCAGGACAGATCTGATTGTTGGGTATTAGGTTTCCATACGGCATGTAATCACGTATACATCAGCACGAAAAACTGACATTCCCCTCACATCTGATAATTCTGTCAGTGTTATTATACAAGACTTTATTCTGCAGATACCCAAATGTCTTTGAAAAACTGAGCCTATGAAAAGGCCAACTACCAAAGTACATACACTCATGAAACTTCCATCTGTAGTTACAGCTAGTTTTTTTTTTTTTTTTAAAAAAGAGCTGCTTTTTAAAATTTCAAAAGGTCATAGGTTCAGTAGCTAACGCGGAACTAAAGTTCGATCCACTGTGGATCAAGATCTTTTCTTTGATTTAGAGAAAGGCTGTGCGCATTTACCAATCCTTGACAAGAGAATGACTTAACAAAAAAACAATTGCTAAAGCCTATAGGCAAATTGGACATGGCTGCCAAATGAATTGTTCCAGATCAGACTTTAAGAACCGATTCCAAGCGATAGATCAGATGATCTGGAAAGTTTGGCTGGACATGGCTAAAAGGATCAACGTCTAGGGTCCTAAACCACAACACACACATTTTTGATTTACTTCTAATCAAAGGACTGCTTTTCGAGATGCCACCAACAAACCTCTAGCTAAGCTGGAGTAATTGAAACTGACTCCCAGGTTAAGTCTGTAGAGATAATAATATATTGCATTTCTATGTAGGTGGAAAGAGGGCAATAAAATGTTGTAAAGTAAGAATGCTTTCAAAAATAGACATGTTAATAGTTTATATTTATCAATTAACAAAATGCAAAGTGAGTGAACAGAAGAAAAATCTACATCAAATCAATATTTGGTGTGACCACCCTTTGCCTTCAAAACAGCATCAATTCTTCTAGGTACACTTGCACACAGTTTTTGAAGGAACTCGGCAGGTAGGTTGGCCCAAACATCTTGGAGAACTAACCACAGTTCTTCTGTGGATTTAGGCAGCCTCAGTTGTTTCTCTCTCTTCATGTAATCCCAGACAGACTCGATGATGTTGAGATCAGGGCTCTGTGGGGCCATACCATCACTTCCAGGACTCCTTGTTCTTCTTTATGCTGAAGATAGTTCTTAATGACTTTCACTGTATGTTTGGGGTCGTTGTCATGCTGCAGAATAAATTTGGGGCCAATCAGATGCCTCCCTGATGGTATTGCATGATGGATAAGTATCTGCCTGTACTTCTCAGCATTGAGGAGACCATTAATTCTGACCAAATCCCCAACTCCATTTGCAGAAATGCAGCCCCAAACTTGCAAGGAACCTCCACCATGCTTCACTGTTGCCTGCAGACACTCATTCGTGTACCGCTCTCCAGCCCTTCGGCGAACAAACTGCCTTCTGCTACAGCCAAATATTTCAAATTTTGACTCATCAGTCCAGAGCACCTGCTGCCATTTTTCTGCACCCCAGTTCCTGTGTTTTCGTGCATAGTTGAGTCGCTTGGCCTTGTTTCCACGTCGGAGGTATGGCTTTTGGCCGCAAGTCTTCCATGAAGGCCACTTCTGACCAGACTTCTCCGGACAGTAGATGGGTGTACCAGGGTCCCACTGTTTTCTGCCAGTTCTGAGCTGATGGCACTGCTGGACATCTTCCGATTGTGAAGGGAAGTAAGCATGATGTGTCTTTCATCTGCTGCAGTAAGTTTCCTTGGCCGACCACTGCGTCTACGGTCCTCAACGTTGCCCGTTTCTTTGTGCTTCTTCAAAAGAGCTTGGACAGCACATCTGGAAACCCCTGTCTGCCTTGAAATTTCTGCCTGGGAGAGACCTTGCTGATGCAGTATAACTACCTTGTGTCTTGTTGCTGTGCTCAGTCTTGCCATGGTGTATGACTTTTGACAGTAAACTGTCTTCAGCAACCTCTCCTTGTTAGCTGAGTTTGGCTGTTCCTCACCCAGTTTTATTCCTACTACACAGCTGTTTCTGTTTCAGTTAATGATTGTGTTTCAACCTACATATTGAATTGATGATCATTAGCACCTGTCTGGTATAATTGTTTAATCATACACCTGACTATATGCCTACAAAATCCCTGACTTTGTGCAAGTGTACCTAGAAGAATTGATGCTGTTTTGAAGGCAAAGGGTGGTCACACCAAATATGGATTTGATTTAGATTTTTCTTCTGTTCACTCACTTTGCATTTAGTTAATTGATAAATACCTATTAACATGTCTATTTTTGAAAGCATTCTTACTTTACAGCATTTTTTCACACCTGCCTAAAACTTTTGCACAGTACTGTATATATATATATATATATATATATATATATATAAGCAAATAATAATTATAATAATAATAATAATAAAAAAATCTCAAATTACAAAGCATAACATGCTAAAGTTGATTCTTAGCAACTGTACACCATGGCTTCCTGGTGCCTTCCTATAGTCACATGCAGGGTTTACCTACAGTAGAAAGAACAGCACACAAGGGTATACTCCTTTAACAGAAAGATACCCTAGAACTATTTGATTTCCTGTTGCAGCCAAATTAGACTATATCTTAATGGTCAGATACTATCGTCCTAACGTCACCAACTGAATATATACTGATTCAGTATACTTTGTTCTTTCTTGCGAAATAAACCAAATAAATATTCATAGCTATATTGCATTGCCTTTCATTAAACATGAATACCTAATTCAGCTATTCAACACTGCTGAACACTGAAGGTAGTAACTCTGTCACCACCTTGATTTTCTATCTGCAAATCAAGATAAACTCAACTGAACTGTATTCTCATTCCTACGTTAGCTCATCAATTTTTTCGTTCTACTGAACTGTACTATTATTGTTTTCACTTCAACTTCAAAATGCATGCCAAAACAGAACTACACAATAACTGCATGACTTGCGTACATAGGTACATACTGTACGTGTGTCTGCTGCATATTTGTAACACACAGACATTCACTCATTGGATTATAAACAGATTCAAATAAGTAAGATTCACATTTCTTCAAATAAGACTCATGTTTTAGAGAATTTACTAAGTGAAAGAATGCTGAAAAGCAGTGTGAAATATTTAAATCCAGCTGTTGTTGAAGAGCTCCATGGCATTCCTCTTTAAAACTAGCCAGTCACACGATAGAGAGGGTATAATGAGAAACAGCAAAGCTCAATAAAAAGCTCAGTCTCACCTCAATAATGTACAGGACAATATTCTTGTAGAAACAGTAGAGGATGCACTTTGTCACTCTGTTATAGTTCCATGCTCCATGAACAAGTAGCAAGTTCTTCAAATACTTAAACTAAAGAAGAAAAAAAAATACAAGTTCAGATTTTCCCATAAAACAAATAGGATAACTAAACTGATGTAAACTGAATAGAAATCTCCACAAGTCATTCTTGTCTGTGCTGTTGTGAAGCTGTCATTTAAAAGCCTGCAGAAATAGCCCCCCTACCCCCTTTATTAAATGACTGTACTGATATTTATAATGTTATAAAACAGAGGCACTTCATAGGAAATCAACCTCTAATGTCTGTGTACGTTTTTTACTTCACATTCCAATTAAATAAATAAATCTGGCCATATAAAGGCTTCTGATGTATTGTGATACAAATTCTGGGCAAAGTTCAGGCACAGAGAAGCACAGTACTAAGCAACCTAGAGCCATGCAACTTGCCAGGTAATGTCTAAGTCTGGCAATAATTGAGATGAATACGTTATATTTTTGGAGATATTTGAAACTGCTTCATAACTATTACAACTACATTTTTTTTGATTGCTTATTCTCTCTTTCTCTCAGCATGTATTTACAGGTGCTTTGGCAGGTTCATAGGCTTAATAGATGTCAGGCAGTTTTTGACCGACTTCGACAGCCTGGAACTGCATCTGCGCTAGAGAAGCGGCGGACCAGAGAGACACAGTGAGAGCGGGAGAGAGAGTTTAATCCATTGTGCCTTGTGCCAGACAGGAACTGCTTTACAGAGTGGCACAGAAAGTAATGGAACATGGCCTGAGCATGTAAAATTGTAAAAAAGTTCTCTTCAGTGTTCCATGTTCTGTTCAAAAGAAAGTTGTGATTATGCTCGGTTGGTAAAAGTGCAAATAAAACTGTTGTTTTTCACCCAATTTGCTTCATCCCCCATGTTCATTTCATATTGAAGTTCAATGGTGCAGTGTTTTTTTTATTTATTTTTAGCCATCTATGATTACAATATATAGCAGTGACTAAACATGACTTTTTATAATAACACGAAAGGAAATGTTGTGGCCTTTCATTTGATATAAGTTACATGCATGCAGCATAAACTATCCAGTAGTTACACGTAAATGAAAACAGTGAAAAACGGGTGGAAATAGGGCTGAGTGTAAAAAGAGTTAAAAACACGGCAAAGTTTACATTTCCTAAACGTTGCTGGTAACCCTCTTTATATGGACATAAAAACTTTTTAAAACTGAAGACTAAAATGTGTACATCCCACTATCATTGAAATGGCTGAAATGAGATGGTCAGGTGTGGACTGGCATGGGATCACTCAACAGGAGCAGCAGGCAAATGTGCAGCCAATATGAACTCACAAGCAATCCACACAGCAGCTGTGAACACATTTTTTTTGCCAGTATTTTAGTGCAAATTTGCTGTAATATGGTGGTTGTTTTTCTTGCAGTGAGGAACAATAGTTTGAGAGTGGCAAGTGCTAGTTCTGATAATGAGCGAATCACCTGAGCTATGGAGTAGTCAGAAGAATTAGCAGCCTGTAGTCCCTCATTTCCACTGATGCCAACACCAACATGTGCAGTCTGGATCATGCCCACGTCATTGGCGCCATCACCAATGGCCAACGTGATCACCTTCACTTGCTTCTTCACCATCTCAACTACTTCTGATTTTTGAAGGGGAGAGACTCTGCAAAGAAAACCATAGCTGAATTGAACTGAACTCACACTACTCACCGACCCCCCCTGAAGGGAAAGCTTGAAATTACTTCCCTTTTCCACTTATTGAAAGTTTGTTTTATGAATAGCAACAGTGTTTTTTGTTACATTAAATCAAATACAGTATAAACTCTATAAAAAAGTCTATGAACTAGTAGAAGTGAATGGACCAAGCAGAGGTGATTGGACTGGTGACTCTAAAAGCAGGCGATGTCAACCGTACTAATGTTGAGCATAAAAATGTACCACAATAGAAAATCAATCTGGTACGCCTGATGTCATCAATGGGTTTCTTTGTGATGTGTGGCATACAACAGGCAAAACTGGCGCGCCGATTGGCTGAAAGATCCCCCACAGTATATAATATCACACACACACACACACACCAAACCCTTCACCCAGCCCCTTTACAATTGGTCTAAACCAATGAGTCCAGCAAATTACGCCAAATGGATTTATTAAGCAGTGGAGGTACAACATAATCATAAAAGAAGTGATACCAATTGACATCGCTGAACTCACCTGCAGCAGATCACAGCTTTGCAAGACAGTGCAAGATCCAGAAAGTACTGTCTTACTCCAAAAGTCAAGGCATATTTCAGCGATTTACCATCTATGATGAGAGCACAGTCATTCTCCTTAAACAAGGCATCGCCCAATTTACCACAGTGGTGGCTCAGGATTTCCCTCGTTCCCTGGAAATTAAATGATAAAGTCAACTATGAAAATGACTGAGTAGAAAGTGACTCCTGCACTGAGCACTTCATCTGCTGTTTAATGCTATGTAAGGCTTGTCACTTCAACTTGTACCATAGATTGATTCGTAAAATGGAGAGAAGGATGCAGACAGGTTTTATTTTTATTTTTTTAGAGCATAAAATGGTTCTTTGACCCTGAATGTTGCCTTGATTTTCCCCAAGCCTCCTGAACACATTCCATCTTGGACCTGGTACAAGGTCAGCATTGGATTTGAAACGGGAATATCGGTTTCATGCTTTTTAAACATGCATTTTCATACACAGCCATACTGATGCAGAAGAATGGATGATGTTGCCGGCTTGATGCACGCAGTTGTTCGTTGTCTGTAACGCAATCTCACAAAGTTGCTTATTGAAATGAAATGATCAAAACACAAAAACATGAAGCAATCAGATTAAAAAAAAAAAAAAAAAAAAGAAAAACCAAAAACATGAACAAACACACATTCGTTTTTTCGATGTCTGACATTAAACCTGCGCAAGAACCAAGCCTATTGACAAAAAACAGTACATAACTTGACATAGGTGTTTTTACTATTTAAAAGTAAACACCTCCTAGACCCTCCAAGTCGGTGATTATTAGAAGTCATTTAAGACAATTTCAGACATTACTCTCCCGCAACGGTCGGTAATGACTGATAATTGCTTCCGTGTTGGATCATTTAAGGATATGACCTCACAATGCTGCAGTTATTGAAATATGAAATGGCTTAAATTGCTCTGTAAACAGCATTGGGCAGGTGGCACAGAGCCACCAGGGAAGGATGCAGCCACCTCTTTCACAGATGATAGTCGAGAGCTCTGTTCAACAGGAATGGACGTGGAGCTGCAGTCAGGGAGTGCCTCTTTGGCATGCTCTGGTCCCAAGCAGGAAGAGCACCTGCCATGCTTATCTCCCAGTGGGAGACTGACCTTGCATATGTCACATGGTTAAAACCCCGGCACAATGCAAGCAGCAACGCAGTGTACAATACTGTAACAACTGCTGCCTTAGTCTGCTCAAGCAGCATGCATCTGTATACACTACTGTAACAGGGCTGGTGCAGTATACAGTACTACAACAAATAACTTCTGTCTCAGTCTGCACAAGCAGCAACGCCGCTGTACAGTAATGTAACAAGGCGAACGCAGTACACAGTACTGTAAAGACATGTTTAGTTCTTAAAAAGATGTTTTACAAAGTGGGGACGTCCCCACAACATCATTTTTTCAGAAGTTACTATCTTTGTGGGGACATTCTCAACTTTTGTCTGCACATTGATAGTAATACCTGCCCACACACACGAGAAAAAAAACACACAGTACTATTACAATTAGTTTAAAATATATTAAATTTGTAGACAAAAATCTTTAAAAAGAGGCTGCAAAGCCAGTTTCTTTGTTCTTTGTTTGCTCCTTGTTTGGTTGGTGTTTTCATCTGCAAGCCTGAAGGAGAAGAACCCTCACCACTGTGTGTGGAATCAGGGTGAGTCAGCACGGTCACCGCGTTCGGAGATTTAAACTTCGGGATTCATTTAGGGGAATTTTAATCCCCACAAAAGTTTAATTTAGTTTGCGCAGGGAGGTTCCTGAAGCGGGACCTCCCTTTTATAGTGGGAGCAGCACTTGGGCCGAGCTTGGCCACCTTTTGTTTTATTAGCTGTTTTTTCTCACTGTGCTTGGTTTTGGATTTTTTTAGTATTATGTACATGTGTGTGTATTTCCTTCCGCACTAGGGATACCATTGCTGCTACCCTAGAGGTGGCCACCAATAACTGCAACAACTGCCTGTAAATAAATAAAACCTGGACACCTGCGCGGCGTTTCAACGTCAAACCCTCTGTGTCTCTCTCGTCTCTCAGCGGATAGCAACACAGTAACAGAACACCCGTTACATGCAGTAATAAAGCATCATTTGGTAGCCTGCATTTTATGGTACTGCGTAAGCAGTAAAAAACTTACAATCGAACTCCCACACTGACCTGGCTTGCTATTGAATTATAACAAATACCTACGTTGCATGTTCAAATGTTTATTACATCTGCTTAGCGACTTAACTTTGCAGGAGTCAGTGTTGAGGAGCTGTGAGATCTCACGCAGACCTTGTAAATAGTTGTGTTTGGCATGAAAATGTGGCTATTCAGCTGTGCCAAGGAGCATGCCAAGTGTAATCAGACATGAAGACAACTGCAAGCATCTGAATCTGAATGGTTTCCTGGAGCTCCAAAAACAAAACTACACATCTGTCTAATGTGATTTTACATCAGGGTAAATGCATTGTGTTGATTTCCATTACATGAGAGAAAATCAACACAATGCATTTACCCTGATGTAAAATCACATTAGACAGATGTGTAGTTTTGTTTTTGGAGCTCCAGGAAACAAAAAAGATACAAAAAAAATAAAAAAATTGTGCCCCAGTAGTTTCATTTACTTGTGCGAACATACACAAGTGAAACCAGAGCAGCCTTCAAACAGACGCAAGTGTGGGCTGCTACATCTAACTGCACAGAGCCTACAGGACCCTTCACTGTCAGGCACAACAAACCGCTGAAACTCAAGCTAAAGGAAATATTTGAAATCCATAGCTTTACATTTCACAGACCTGAGAGAGAGAGAGAGAGAGAGAGAGAGAGAGAGAGAGAGAGAGAGAGAGAGAGAGAGAGAGAGAGAGAGAGAGAGAGAGAGAGAGAGAGAGAGGAGGGAGGAGAGAGAGAGGAGGGAGGGAGGGAGAGAGAGGGAGGGAGGGAGGGAGAGAGAGAGAGATTGAGATTGTGTCATTGCTGAGATCACGAGGAAAAGTAGAGCAGCTGTAAGCAGTTACCTCAACATTGTAACTCCTGTAGGTTGCACCAAAAGAGTAAATGCTTTTATCCTTATGGGGCCTATTAGAGTACAAAAAGCACAGTGCCAAAGTGTACTAGAGTGGCAAAATATAGAAATGTGCTGTGCAAAAAAAAAAAAAATAGCAAAGATAGCAAATAAATATGTAATTTTTTTAAATCATTTTGACAGAATCACTTTGTACATGTGAGCAGGAGGAAAGGAGTAGCTGGAGGTGCTGACTTTGGCACAACTCCATGATCTGCAACAAAACTGAGCTGCCCATCCTGAGCTCTATGGGACAGCTGAAGAAATACTTTTTTTTTGGGAGGGGCACTTAACTTTTTACAATGCTACAAATGACATTACTTGAAAGCGTGCATGCTGTTTCGCCTCAACGTCTTGTATGAAATGGACTTTATTTAAAAGGTCTGCAGCCCTCTTTCCATAACTCAATAAAACAAGAATTTGCAGCAAGAAAACTAGTCTGCTGCTAAAGTGTACACAAATAGTACAACCTCACAACATATTACATATCTTCATAACTCAAATGAGAAACTCAAGTTTTCATAGCTATGATGCACAGTGTAGACAATTCATGTAGATAAGCACTGGATGTTTATTTTTGTGAACAGACATTTAGAGACAATCATATACAATTTTATAAATTGAACATCTGCAACCATTTTGTTTAAATGCGCTATTGCGTAAAGGTCCATCTAAACCTCAATGCAAAAAAGAATAAAGTGCTCACTTCAACTCTGCCATTACTCAATTCTGAAATATTAACTTGAAACTGTTCTTTCAAACTTTCTTAATCAACAATTCACACACATTTAATTTAATTATGGATAAAACCATTGCACAGTGCCAATCATTGCCCAGCTAATTCTCTTCACTCATCAGTCCAGAAGCATGTTTATCTTTGGCTGCTTTGCTGTCACACAGCATCAAGCAAATCAGCCAATGATTTCTTTTGGACTGTTAACAAAAAAAACAAGCAAAACCTTGATCTACCTCAATGATTGAAATTCACTACAGTGGAAAGAGGCTACTTTCTCTATCAGTAGCTACGTAATACTTCCAGAATATACCCTTGCCACGCTGAAGCGTTTAGTGTTGCAGTTTGGAATAACTCAATTTAAAGTAAATGGAGAAGTCTGTTTAATATACAGTTTTAGAAAATGGAGTGAGAAGGGGAGCCTAATGTGACAGCTAACACCCTGGAATGCAGCCTGGGCAACTGAACTGCAACATATGAAAGCAAGTTGAGTTTTTAATCTTAAAACCTACAGAACAAAAAGACGAAATCAAATCAGACGACTTCATTTCGGAACACTTAGCAAATGACATTGCTTCACAATTCTAGATTTTTGTGAACACACTTCCCATTATAAAAATCACAATTAAAAAGCCATAGCCCAGCAGATAGCAAACCTCCCTTTGGGCCAACATGTCAAAGGTTGAAATGTTAGCTGTGGATGTTAGGTTATGTCTGTTTTACAGATGTGAAAGACTCGAGGCACTTCTCAAAGACGACTCCTCAGTGAAGTAGCTCAGCACTGGGGTAGGGTCTCTTTGGAAATGAACATGCAAGATGCTTTTGCATAAATACCTTGGATTCTTTACCAAAAAACAAACAAAACAAACAAACAAACAAACACGCATGCACCCACACGCACACACTGAGACAGACAGACACACACGCACGCACTGGCAAAAACGACAACTTCTTGCAAAACAGTGGAAGATGAAGTGAGATACATTTTAAATTTTTCACTAGTGTCATTATCAATACATTTAAGATGAACAGACATACTCAACATGTGGACTGTTGTATAGGCTACTTTATTTAAGAAAGTATTCATACATATATCAAAAGGCATAGATCTATCTTTTTGCGCCATTTAGCTTGCATGCGTGCACATGTGCCAGACGGCAATGTGCTGCTATGCATTGAACATAGCAATGTCACCCTCAACAGCATCTGCGACAGAACTGTTAACAGTATCTGCTGTGAATCACAGCCCTCTGCCTAGGAGTTTTTAGTATCACTTCCAGCTAAATACTCTCAGCCCTGCTCCCATATTAAGAGACCCCAGCTCTATGTAAAGAGCTACTGACCTTATCTCAGTGGTAAACAATTTTGAATGTGTTCTCAAGTCTCAAGGCAGAGCTTGTATTCTCTTTCACAGCCTGTTAAAGATCTCACTTCACTCCCAGTTCCAGAAGTGCTGACCCTGGAACCTTTGTCGGAGTACCCCAAGAGGTTTGACTTCCACACTCCTTCATGATCTCTCTAGAAATGCGTATGAACAGCCTGAATTAGAGCTACACCAAGAAGGGGGGTTAACACCTGTTTCAATGTCATTTAATACTTCAAAAGAACATAAAGTTTACAAAACTTGCTCGTGGGTAGCTTATTGATCCCAGAATCTCCTCAAATTAGCTTCATGAAGGTTCCCAGGGTGTCAGCTTCAACAACATTACTGGGGAGTTGGTTCCAGGCTCCCACAAGAACCAGGTAACTACAGACCAATAAGCCTGACTTCTATTTTATGTAACTTATGGAAACTATAATAAGACCCAAAATGGAAAATTACCTATATGGTAACAGCATCCTAGGAGACAGTCAGTCAGCATGGTTTTAGGAAAGGGAGATCGTGTCTAACTAAGCTGCTTGACTTTTTTGAGGCATCGACAATGGATACCTGCAAAGCATATGACATGGTTTATTTAGATTTCAAGAAAGCTTTTGACAAAGTCCCGCATAAAAGATTAATTCTCAAACTGAACGCAGTAGAGATTCAAAGAAATGCATGCACGTGGATTAGGGAGTGGTTAACATGTAGAAAACAGAAAGTACTGATTAGAGGAGAAACCTCAAAATGGAGCGAGGTAACCAGTTGAGTACCACAGGGATCAGTACTAGGTCCTCTGCTATTCCTAATCTACATTAATGACTTAGATTCTGGTATAGTAAGCAAACTTGTTAAATTTGTAGACAACACAAAAATAGGAGGAGTGGCAAACACCGTTGCAGCAGCAAAGGTCATTCAAAATGATCTAGACAGCATTCAGAACTGGGCAGTAATGTTGTTGAAGCCGACACCCTGGGATCCTTCAAGAAGCTGCTTGATGAGATTCTGGGATCAATAAGCTACTAACAACCAAACGAGCAAGATGGGCCGAATGGCCTCCTCTCGTTTGTAAACTTTCTTATGTTCTATGTTCTAATTCTGTGTGTAAAAAACCCAGTGGGGAGCAAGACTGCCGAAATTGAAATGGTAGAAATGATAAATGACTGCTTCCTAATGCAACTTGTCAATGCACCGACTAGAGGGGAGGCGTGCCTTGATTTAGTCTTTTCAAATAACGAAGACAGAATAACTAAAACAGAGACCAGAGAACCATTGGCAAACTCAGACCACAACATTGTCTCATTTGAAGTGCTTTCTAAAACCAAACGTAACGACTAAAGCTAAGGTTTACAATTTTAAAAAGGCCAACTATGAGGGAATGAAGCAGAGACTAACAGAAGTAGACTGGAGCAAAATAGAGAACACATCCACAGAAAAAGCATGGCTATTTTTCAAAAATGTAGTACTAGAGGTGCAAAACAATTACATCCCAAAAGCAGACAAATCAAAATCTAAAACAAAATGGCAAAATGGTTTAATAAATCAATTATAATATATATATATATATATATATATATATATATATATATATATATATATATATATATACATACATATATACACACACATACATACATACACAGAGAAAAAAGGCACTTTACAGAACGTTTAAAAGGGACCAAGAACAAAGTACACATAAAGAATACTTGGAACTGCAAACACAAGTCAAAAAGGAAGTTAGAAAGGCGAAGAGAGAGATATAAATTAATATTGCCAAGGGGGTTAAAACCAATTCCAAAAAGTTTTTCCAATATTACACCAGTAAAAGAACATTCAAGGAGGAAGTAAAATGTCTCAGAGATACAAATCACAAAATCATAGATGGAAGAGGAAAAAATGGCAAAAATATTAAATGATTACTTTTCACAAGTTTTTACAAAGGAGGATACGAACAACATGCCCCACATGCCAACCTGTTCCTATCCAGTTTTAAATAACTTTAGCATAATAGAGGCAGAAGTGTTAAAGGGACTAGGAGCTCTCAAGATAAACAAATCCCCTGGGCCGGATGAGATCCTCCCAATAGTACTCAAAGAAATGAAAGAAGTTATTTACAAACCGCTAACCAAGACAGGGGTTGTACCGACAGACTGGAGAATTACAAACGTAATACCGATTCACAAAAAGGGAAACAAAACCGAACCAAAAGTTGAAATCCCCGTTAATATTGCTTCTCCTTTGCTACAGACATTTCTAATGTCATTGTATAACAGATTATTTTGCTCGGCGTCTGAGTTTGGCAATCTATAGCATGCCCCTATTATGATGCCCATTGAATTTGTGTCCATTATTCTAACCCATATTGATCCTGCGTTGTTTTTTTTTACCTGGGCTTCAAGACTATTTCTTATGTATAGCACTACCCCTCCGCCTCTTCTGTCCTGCCTGTCTTTCCTATATAGTGTGTACCCACTAATATTATATTCGTCTCCATCCCTCTCGGATAACCATGTTTCTGTAACACCAATCACATCGTAGTTACTTTGTCACATCTGGCTTTATTTCTTTCTTGGGACACCTAATATTTTCTAAATTTGCATCTGTGTGATGCTTCTTCATAATCAAGTTGAACATTGTGGGACACAGGAGGCAGGACTTAATAAAAGCCCATGTAAAGCAGTTCAATTATTAAACTTAATACATATTTTGGTACAGATTTTTTTAAGTCTTAAAATACTTACATCAAGTGTGTCTTCGTTTATCACAATCATACCCATGTTTTTCTTCAAAAGTTTGCAAGAGTATCCTGTGTTAGAAATCATCATCAGAAAGAAAAAAAACAACACTTATTAAATGTACATTAAAAAATAAAATAAAAATCTCCATTTTAAAATCCAGCAACAAACAAAATCCAGTCTGCCATTGAGAATTCACATGGCCAGTTCAATTTCCTATACCTTTCCATAATTTAGTAACACAGTATACCGGAAAGCTTTTAAATCTTAAGGGTGTGTTTCAAAACACGTTCAGGTGTTCAGACATCGTTAATATCAGTACAGCTCCTAATCTAATTTTTATTACTAGGTTAACAACATTATACAGGTATTCATGGTTTCACAAGCAGTACTAGCCACCATGTAACAATGTTAGCCAAGACTAACACCCCTGACTGGCTTCATGGTTTTAGTTAAAATGCCTCTGTGACTGCTTTTTACGAGGTTCACAGTTCTTGAATCAAATACCCTCAAATGAGAACTTGCATTGATATTAACCAGAAAGCCATTCATATAAGAACATAAGAAATTCTAGAAAGAGAAAAGGCCATTCAGCCCACCTATGCTTGCTAACTTTGACGCAAGCACGGTCCGTTAGCACTCAGACGAGGGAAAATACAAAACAAAAAAAAACCCTAACCAAGTTAGTAGGGGAAATGAAACCTCTGGGAATCCATGGCTAAACGGACCACCCTTCCTCCAGGTGACTAGCTAAAGGTCTTATTATGATCACAGAGAGGGTTATACAGTATTGTTCATGACAGCATCCAGTCTATTCTTGAAGGATCCGATAGTCTCTGCTTCAATAACTCTGTCCGACAGCCTGTTCCAGCCTTCTCTAGCAGACAGTGGGAGGATTTTGTTTTTGGATTTTGAGAAAAAAAGAAGCAGTATAAAATGCAAGGCCCTATTTAAATTTTTCGCTGGAATACAATCTCTACTAGTCCTTGAAAGTAAATGTTGAGGATTTCCAATAGAATAAAGCGATTTTGATAACCACGTATATGCTGCTCTTCTGGATCATGCTATATGTGTTGTAATTCAACACTGCTGGCAATTGCACCAACAACACTTGGGACCACAGACAACCTCAGTGTGTGTTCTGCCCTGTTTTCCATTAACGAAACTGAACACTTGGCTTTTCTCATTATTTAGTGGCTAAAACACCACTGTGTAGCAGCTAGCACATAAAAAACAACATCTTAAGAGACAGCCCTACCTATGTTTATTGCAGTTTCCTGCTTGTCCCCTGTTAGAATCCAGATCTTGATGTCTGCTTTCATCAGAGTTTCTATGGTTTCTGGCACTTTGTCCTGCAGCTTATCTTCAATGGCTGTGGCTCCAAGCAATTGCAGATTCTGGAAAAAAAAAAAAAAAATGAATACTGTATTAAAACAAGGAGGAAGGAACTTACTTTGGAAGGTAGGTTAAAAGGGGGCACATTAGTACCAGTCCCATGTAATCATTGAGTGGGTTCTCAAGTTAGTGGTAAAGTGATCAGAATGAGAAATGTCAAGTGCTTGGAAAGAGATTGATCATGGTGGATAAACGGTTAGGGTGGGTATGTGACGAGCGGATAAGCGATGGATTACTGTAGTACTGTAAGATCTATACAGGCACACATGGCTTCAGATTAATGATGTTATTACAGTAAGTGTAAATTGATGCAGATTTTAAGGGTTTTTAATTTACTTGCAGCAACATAATAGATAGTATAACTGCTAATTATGTAAATGAAATGGTAATGAACCTACACTGGTGAACAATATAGATTAATAAACCAGATGATCACTTAAAAAAAGAAAAAAACTGAAATATAACATTTGGACACCAGGTGGTATGTGTTAAAGGAAAGCCTGGCAATGTGTCTAAGGCCACTTGAACTTGATTCTTTTAGTATTAAAAGTATGTAATACCATCTAAAATAGAGGATACCACACCCTAGAGAGTGGAAATCAGAATACAAAACAAATCAATTTAATAAACCAATCGGTGTGCCTCAAGACATTCTTGCAATGACAAATCGCTTTTGAAAAATCTGAATAAACCATTTTAAATTTTAAGTTTGATGATGATGAGTTATCAGATTACAAAACAGTACTGTATCCGTTGTGAACAAATTGCTATCAGTGCCAAGGTATTCTTTTGAGCGAAGTTCCTGTTCCTTTAGCCGGAGCATTTACAATGGGAAAAATCTGTTTCACCACAAGGGTGTTCACTTTATCGAAGTGTTCTCTTTGGAGGTGTTCCTATACATGGAGACTACTAATTACATATACTGTGCTCCCTCACTATAACGCGGGTCTCGGGGGACACCCAATATGAGCGTTATAAATGGGGGAGGAGGTGTGGGGCCCCCACGGTACACACAACAGCAGTGGGTGCAGGCAAGCCACCTACAGAAAATGTCTGGGTGGAAGCTTACCTCCTCACGTTTGAAAGGACAGCCGATCGGGAAACATGGCCCGCAAGACAATGGGCTGGAATTATAGCCCCCTTCTTAACACGAGATGCCCACAAAGCATATGCTGACTTAGAAGCAGCAGATGCCACCGATTATCCGAAACTGAAGGCAGCGATCCTGGCCAGGGCAGTCACAAAAGCTGTTCGGGCCCAGCAATTCCATGAGTAGAGATACCAGGAAGAATAGCCCCGCCGATCCCAAATCCTCACGTATCATAGAACTCCTAGTAACTGGTAACTATATTCAGACTCTACCTGGTGGACGATGGAAGTGGGTCACTCTGATGTATGTAATGTAGTTAACATGGTGGAAGGGGCATGTCAGTTCACTAAAGTAGCTAAAAGGGAAAAGAGGCAAGTGCTCTCATAGGACTCAGGGAATGCAATTACATTGGTCTCTGGGGAATTAGTGAGATCCTCTAAATTGGACCATTCCCACAAAACTGGTGTTGCATGTATACACGGAAATGTTAATTATTATCCAACTGCGACTGTACACATACAAATTGGGGAACACAGTGTTGCAATGCAGGTTGGGATAGTATTGCAGCTCCTGTACCCTCTAATACTGGGGAGGAACTTTCCGGGTTTTAAAGAGTTGGTTCAGGGCGGCAGGAAAGTCAATAGTCGTGACAACAAATCGGAACCAGTAGATTTGTTGCTGGAGGAGAGTGTTGAAACCATAGTTCCCTTTACTGATTCAGAATTGTTTAATGATAACATTAAGTTAAGGAAAACAAAGAGGGCGCGCCGCTTGGATAAATGTAGTGGTAGCCGTGGGCGAAACTTCGAAAGGAGTCGGAAAGGGGGTTACCACACAAATCAGTAATCCAGAGGTAATAGGAACAGAAAACATCAGTTCCCAGGCTCCCGAGTGGCGCATCCAGTAAAGACGTTCTGCATGGAGTGCAGGATGTGCCCTATAGTCTGGAGGTCGCAGGTTCAAATTCAGATCTGTGTTGTCCTCTGGCACTATAAGTCTGGTGGCTTCGCTGTGGAGCCACAGTGCGAACTCACCTTCTCGATCAGCTCGTAGCTCTCTTCTAGTTTCAGCACCCTGTTCTGCAGAGCTGTAGACGCCCGGTGATACAGCTGTAACCAGTCCTGGTAAGCAGCTTCAGATATGTCACAAACAGCATAGCACAAGGTTCTTAATCCTATGGAAGACAACCAGATAAACGCCATGCAGCAAACTGCGATTGCTATGAGGGTTTTTTTTCTTTCCGTTTAGAGCTAAATACCCTAATTCTGAAGTAATTTCTCATTGGAATACAAACACATTAGATTGAACATAATACCGGTACAGACACGTTAAATTATGAAATATGCATTCACTCTTATTACCTGGTCATGACTTTACCCACCTTCTGTAGCAAATTGTTCCAAATGCTTTAAAGTAATTTCCTTATTTCTGGAGCTGTCTGCAAGACGATCGTAAATGACTGTATCCTGTAACAGAAATAATACAAGCGGCAGGGTTGAGGGAGACAATACTTGATCCAATTTACTCAATTATGTGTAACCACAACCAGTGTACAGCTCTGGCCAAAAGTTGTGCATAATCACCTTCTAGAATTAACCAATTTTGCTTCATAAAGTCGAATGAAACCTGCTGAATAATGGTTGTTAACATATTGCATTACATACCCCTCTGTAGTTTTCCATACATGGTGCTAAATAAAATATCTAAATTATGTTCATATAGTTGTTTCTTCAATTTTCTTTTAATGAATGTCTCAATCCTACAATTCTAGGTGATGCTAAACCTTTGGCCACAGCTGTACACATGAATTTTTCCCCAGTATATAGACATTTGGTAAGCTCTCATTTTAACCACTCTGCTTGACAAGGTATTTTTCAGAACCAAGGTAAATGCACTTTGTTTTCCATTAGTGTGTTTTGTTGTCTGGAGAGACAATCTTGTCTGAACTGTGTTAATGGAAAGAGTGATGTAGTAAACTATTGCAATGAGATCAGAGAGAGCCTCAACAAAAATAGGTTATATCGCATTATATAAGCTTTATCAGCACGATTGTAGTGTTTTTCCCCCCGATAAATTAATAGACTACAACAGTGATTATTGATGGTGGAAATGTTTATTTTCAATATTCAAAAATACTGTACTAGAGTACAGGTAGATATCATTTTTTGATTGTATACATAAAACAATTCCAGATGTTCTTTGGGATATATGTTCAGTTGCTGTATGAAAGCCAGATTTTTGAAGCAACAAAACCCTTAGCTCGCCAGAAGACTAGGCAGGACAATGGCAGCACTGCCATCCAGTGGATACATGTAATGTTTCCAAATAATTCCTAACTCGTGAACAGACAAAAGAGGAAAAACAAAACTTACTGCTCCTTTGCAGTATAGTCTTAGTCTTCCTGTTGGTGTGCGGACGATTACAGACATCCTTTTTCTATTGCTGTAAATAAATTACAAAAAACTAAATAAACCTCAGGAGGAATATGAAAAGTATGCAATCGATCTGTAATAAAACCATGTGTTTTATCTGTCAAACATGGCAGCTGTGTGTTATTGAAATTAAAATGTAAAGACCAAATCAGAGCGGACACCTTTAACTGAATTCTCAAATCAAAGGAAACAAGATGGATTTTCAAATGGCTGCTGACTCATGGATGTCTAAATTATTTCCTTGATGTTTCTGGGTTTAAAAAAAAAAATTATTGATGTACAGTGGCTGACACCCACACACAGAACTGACACAACCAAGACTCTGTGGCCTAATGGCAGAGCTCTCTGCTCTTCATGCACAGTATTGATAGCTGTCAAATCATTAAAAATCACCAGGAGAGACACACCGTAAGAACTAAACATGAACATAAACAATTCTGATGGCTTGCTGTGTTGATTTTTACACCAAGCTTGGCTCCTTTATATTTGTTTTCTCTGCAATGCGTTCGTGTTCAATGAACGACTGTTCCAGACAAATGGCAGCGTCCAGGATTATACTGGCAAAGTCACCTTGGAGCATTTTCCACCTGCAGTTTATCTTTGCCATGGCAAAAATCTCTTAAAGCTCCTGAGGCTGCAAATCTGTCTCCATTTTTCAAGAAGATTAACATCACCTAAAAACTACAACCTCTATGGTTTGCAAAAAAGTTAAATATTAATAATAAAAATATAACAATATCTCAACTTTTGTACATAATGTAGACCCACTTTTGTGCTATCAATACCTGATACCACTGTAGTTAATTTTGTGCAGCTATGGCCAAATGTTTATATATATATATATATATATATATATATATATATATATATATATATATATATATATAGTTTTTTTATCTTAAACTTCTAGGTGATGCAATATGTTTGGCCACAGCTGCCATGCTTTGATGAGGTAAACTTACTTTATATAAAAATCACCCTGTATTTAAATCGTATATATGTATTCAAATCATATTAAATGTCCTTCATTACCTTGTGAATTCCAAAACATTCAACAGCTCATATCTCTCTTCTTGTCCAAGCTGTACAAAGATAAATCACAACTCTTAAACAGCAGAAACACTGCACAGAATCAGTTTGCATCATGCAGCACCCTATCCCATATTCTTTATATAAATGTCTAGTGGCCAACTATTTCAAGGCAATACATCAGATGTCCTGGTATCACACAGCTTGAATGATATAGACAAGATGTCAAGCCACCATAACTGCTTAGACAGTAACTGCACAAGGATGCAACAAATACACAGCACCTGAGAAGATGCAAGTTTTAATCTTATACTGTATCATTCAATCCCATCTGCAGAAAGGTTTCAGCCATCTAAAAGAACTGTTCATTTCTGGTCTGTCTGCTTTTTCAAAGATTGATTGTGATAACTTTTGATTGCTAAAACTTTGCTCCTGGCTTTCATTCAGGTTTTAAAAAAGTAACCTGTACTTAAAATAAAGATACAGTACATACAGCTTTAACTTCAAGACAAGAGGAGCTGGCATTTAAAAACCCTTATAGCATGTCATATGTCAAGTATTTGATATCCTCTGGGCTCTACTGGTTATGTTTTGTGCCTGTGCATGTGGAGGAGGAGTTCTGGAATGTTCTTTTTGAGAATTAGAAAACTGTGACCCTTGCTAGTACAAAACAGTCAGTTTTGGCATAGCATTTTTATTAAGCATTACAGTACCTACATTCAAATTCACATGACCTGCACATAGAAGGTTATCGTACGACACAAGTCAAAGCAAAATGGTTTGTGAGGTTTGAGCAGTTATTCAGGCTCAAGCAACCCTCAGGGTTATGTAAAACAGTTTGTGTAAACGTGGATTGCTTGTTCATCGGTGTTTATGGATTGTGCAGTCTCTCCTCTTAAATGTACTTACAGCCTCTATTATCACAGCGTCAGGTGTTCGTCCGGAGAACACAAAGCCCAGGTTCTTAGCTGCTCTTACTAAAGCGCCTTCATCTGTAAAAGTAATTAATTAATTATGTGATAACAAAATAAAAGAAATAAGCCACAGAAGTCAACCTGATGCATTTGATTATTAAAACGAAGGAACACCATTCTTACTGTCAGGACATAACTGTACTGGGGCAATGGCTCTCAACCTTAAGATGTTGTAGCTGAGGCTAGATGGTTCCATTACTTTTACTGTTAAAGTTAATGCCATTGTATTTAATTGAACACTATGCTGTTCTCTGCCAGCTAACTGGCCTGCTTCAACCAAACATGGTGTTCAACCAGTTATTAAAAAGCACAAGGTGCACAGCTCAACTCCCATAGATGAACACAAGTAACTACTCTGGTTGGCTTGACATGTCTAACAATTGAATGGAATAAAAGTACATTAATGGCTTGACAAAAATGCAGCAGACACACAAATTCAGAGGCATTCACCTGTGGCTCTTTCAATTGAACTCCTTAATTACTTATCATATTGGTCA
The DNA here is from genome assembly GCA_030684275.1 of Acipenser oxyrinchus oxyrinchus. Taxonomy (NCBI): domain Eukaryota; kingdom Metazoa; phylum Chordata; class Actinopteri; order Acipenseriformes; family Acipenseridae; genus Acipenser; species Acipenser oxyrinchus. The sequence goes on along the minus strand of CM060248.1, from coordinate 102,017,226 downwards.
CTGTAAGGCTATGGTCTATGTTTAAGAGAAATATTGGTAGAAGTCAAAGAGAACTGAACCTAACCCAAGGTCTGTTTAAGCACTAAATATAACCTAAACAGTCAATTACAAAAAAGAAAGAAAGAAAGAAAGAAAGAAAGAAAGAAAGAAAGAAAGAAAGACAGACAGACAAACAGATTTGAAATAATTTACTTTGTCAAAGGCATCTAGGAGCATGTGGCAGACTGCTCAGTAGTTTGAATAGCAAGACTAACTCAACAAATAAATCTCTGCTGGGAACAAGTGCCAGAAGCAGAGTGCTCTATTGGGAATATTGACTTGGAGTAGACAAGTCATTGTGAAAGTGAATTGTGCATTGCTTTCCTGTTTGTGCTGCTTGTTTTCCTGTGTTATGTAATTTAGTCAACACTCAATCTAATTGGAATAAACAATAAACACACGCAGTCACTCTATGGAAAGATCATTTACGTTGCCATGGCTTTGCCAAATAGAAAGTTGTTAAACTTAGACTAACCCATTGTTGCTTGGAACTGGAATCTTAGTTTATTTGTGCAAGACACATAGTAATGCATACCTTGCAAGATGGTGTGATCTATATTTTATAAGCTAACATTACCTTAGGTTTATTATACGAACAACTTAAAAACCTGAAAACTTTAGGTTATTACCATAACCCTGGTTCCCTGAAATAGAAATGTAACCATTACCATATGGGTATTTAGCTCCTAAAGACCCGAAACCTGAATAAGATATACAAAAGTTGCTCGACGAGCCTGTGACACAGTCATGGCCTGTCCCCGAGGACATAAAAACACTGCGGTCACAGACCTCAACATCATTTTTTCTTCAAGTCTGCTGCAATCAAGGACACAGCGACCTTGAAGGTTAATGGTTACATTTCTATTTCAGGGAACCAGGGTTATAACCTAATGTTCCCAAGCTTTTGCTCCCTCGAACCTCTTGCAAAAAATTCTGCAAGGCCATGTAAACTGCCTGGAGCTCTAAAACATTGGTGTTTCCACCAAGAGTGTGCGCCTTTAGACGGTGACAAGACACTGTCACTAGGCAGCCGCGGTTCAACATTGGCTGAAAAACCCTGCTGTTGAACCAGGCCTGCAGAGGGCCCATGTGCAGGAGACCTAATGGAAAGGTCTGGGAAGCTGCTGCCATCAAGCCCAGAAGGCTCTGAGCTGAAAGAGCTCTAAACAGGCAGCTACTCTCTGCACATCCGACAGAGTGGACAGCATGGACCTGGAGTCCAAGCACACTCCTAGAGACGAGACTGTCTGAGAAGGTGTAAGCCAGCCCTTTGCATGATTCACTGTAAGGCCCAACCACTGAAGGTGGGCCTCTGCCTGTGCAACAGATTGGTCACAAATAAGCCAGTCGTCCAGATAATTGAGCACTCTAATGCCTTTGAGTTTCAAGAAGTCAGTATAGCTTCCAAGCACTTTGAGAAGGCATAGGGAGCTAGAGAGAGGCCAAATGACAAGACCCAGAACTCGTATGCTGTTCCCTGAAAAGCAAACCACAGGTACTTCCTGTGCGCTGGTGTCTTTGAAGTCCATCGTGGTGAACCAGTCGCCTGGGCTGATTGACTGCAACAGGTGTTACATCATCAACATTGAACCTCCTTCGACAGATACAGGCTGACCTGTCTGAGGTCGAGGATCGGTTTGAGGCCAACAGGAAGTCCTGCTTGGGCACTAGGAAGTACCTGGAGTAGAACCCTGCCTCAGAGCTGCTACCTCCTGACACCCCACCACAGCGTCCTGTTGGTCCGTGCAACAAGGGGGTTTGTTATGTGGGTGGGTCGTCACTGCACAATACTGGCAGACACGGAGCACTGGGTGTTGACATGCCGTATAGGCATGCAGATTTAATCAACACAAGTGTTGACATTAGGGTACCAGCAATGGTAGCCCTTTTGTCACATTTAATAAAGAAAACAAAACAAAGCTAAAAATAAAAAGTTTACTACACAAGGCGAGTGCTAATCCCACTAAAAGGAAAGTCCCGCTCCAGGAACCTACTATACACAAACCCTCTCTATACACTGTTTGGGATCAACATCCCCTAAACTGATCAACTTTTGGGCTCCCGGAGTCCTGGCCCTCTCATGGCGACTCCTGCTTCTTCAAAAGCGGCCTTTTCAAACGGCCTCGGCTGGGCAACGCTTTCACGAGCACCGTCTTGGATTGGAAGGGTTTTGTAGTAGTTAATCTTGCGGAGCGGACGCTCTCCTGCGTTACAGTAGTGTGCAAAGGTAGATGCTCCCGGGGTTAGTGCTGGCTTCAAAGCTTCAGCTCCCTGGTTGATACAAGTCTGCAACACAACACGAAACAAAACACTCTCTCTCAGCGTTCGTCTGTATGGCTATGGCCATTGAGTACCCTTGAGGTGTAGCGCAGATGCCTTTTGAACTCCACAGAGCCTCCCCGGGCACAACCCCCCAGCCAATCAGGACCTCCCGATCAGCTCGGCGCTGAGCGAGCCTACCTGCTCAATTATTTCCTGAGCAACACATCTGTTGCGTGTCCCAGCTGCTTCCATAAAGGCACACATGCACCCAAGAACTGTGACTGATGTTACATTCACACGCCGAAAGGGAGGGGACCGTACTTGAACTGCAGTGATTAGCCAGTTGAATGACAGTTAGCACCCAGATGTCTGTGGTGCACTCAAAAAGAAAATCTGGGTGCACTGGAGGGGACAGGGAAGAGGTGGTAGGCTGATCAAAGATGGACTGCCTTGTCTCACCTTATGTAGGCCACGGCACTTGCAAGACTGCAGCAGTAGAAGCTTTGCCAGCAGGGAGAATTTAACCGCAGGGATGTGCTCTCTGACTCCACGGCCTCAGACGAATGCCAGCTCATGTTCGCCCCCTCCTCAGAGGCGGCGATGGACAGCATGTCCTCCTGTTGCCAATTTGCGCTTGTAGCCCCCTGGGGACCCAAGGGGACAGACGGGGCCGAACTCAGCTCTGAGTCCGCCAATCGCTTGGAACGGCAACTCCTCTTCTTCAGGAGAGGAGAAGGAGAACCAGAGGAAGATGATGAAGACTGTGAAGACGGTTTCCTGCCTGGGCTACTTTCCCTGGTGCGTTGTCTGGTCTCCCTTGGCACGGAGCCATGGGGTGAGGACACAGCCACCTCTCTAACAGAGGATGATGGGGAAGAGCGCTGTGCAGGAGTAAGGGATGCAGAGCACTCTATAGAGCTGCAGAAGACACGTTTCTACAGCATGCGCTTAGAGCAATGTGCACAAAACTCGCAGAAACTGCGATTAGCCAGTGCCTCCTTGGCATGCTCTGGCCCGAGGCAGGAAGAATGCCTACTGTGCTTATCCTCAACAGGCAGACCTTGCATGTGTTGCAGGGATAAAACTCACACATGATGCTCTCAGCACCACGTTGCAGGCAGGCCTGCGCTTAGTCTGTGTGAAAATAGAATGAGAAAAAAATTCAACAAAATAGCAGTGATTCTAACAATTACATAAAATATACAAACCGTCTCATAATTTTAGCCTAAGCCAAAACGACAAATAAATAACTTCAGCCGGAGCTATTGCAGCCTGGAGGGAGAGCACAAAGTCAGCTGACTTATGCTGCTTGATCCCTGGGAGGGAACGACTCAAGCTGCTGGCTTCACACGGGGCACAAGGCCGCAGTGGGACGTAACAAACAGACTGTAGTGCACAAATACGCGTAATTAGTAAAACAAATACATCTAATTTTTAATAATCACATATAAATTGTGTAAAAACACAATAAATGTGAAATATATAGAAGAAAAAGTAACAAGTACTTATCTGAACCAGCTTTCCTGTCAGGTCAGTTCTTGAAAGGAAAAATGGCGTTGAGGTGTGTGACCAGTGTATGTCCTCGGGGGCGGGCCATGACTGCATCACAGTCTTGTCGAGCAGCTTTGATATATCTTATTCAGGCTTCGGGGCTTTAGGAGCTGAATACCCTTACGGTAATGGTTACATTTCGTACTTGAAAGGGAACTGCATCTTGTTTGGGTATGCATTGCTGCTGTATTTATGACCTTATACAAAAGCAGCATACAGGCTCTACTGTGTTTTTTTAGCAGATGATTCTCACAACTCGTACTGCTTTAGAACAGCCTCACTGTGTGCCATAAATCAAACATGCTCCTGCAGGTCAGAGACAATGCTGGTACTGCAAGAGATTACGTACCTGGAGAAGCAGCCTGGTAAACAATCCCATCATCTGTTCTCTCCGGGACTGCTGTATGACAGACTGCCATCATTGTCATGAACTCCAAGATTATCGGTGCTGTGGGCTATATTTAGGACCAGATTACACATTTTAATTCAACAAGATCAAATGATGACAACAAAGTGGAGCACAGTCATTACTGGAATATTTACTTTGCAAACAGAATTAAAGGAACATTTCTTCAAAACGTTGCCAGTGACTGTCTTTAATCCTTCCTGGGTGATTATGTTATGTTAAGTAAAACAGAAAAAAAGTCTTCTCCAGTCTATTTGTTCAGGTGACATACATCTTAAATGGTACAGATTTAAAAAAAAAAACAAACAATGTCATTCTAACTAATGTATCCTCAGTTAAAGAGCAACGTGATCCTTGTGTGTGGACATTACTTTTCAATTTAGCAAGAGTGCCGAGTAAAAGTCAGTTCTGTGCCCCTGAACTACAGTATACATGATCCTGACACTGAATATTGTATTATATTGAAACACAAAATCACAAGGGCACTGTTACTCTTCTGTCCCAACTTTACAGTAACTTGTAACTAAATTCATGGAGATCTGAAACAACCCAAGAGATATAGATACACTTGTATACATATCTTATTTATCCATTTCTCTATTTTAGTTAGAACTGGGAAAATCTGAAATTCAGGAGGGATGAATCTGTTGAGCTTCATTCATTTCAAAAGATCTTATAAAGCAGCTAAGAATAAAAGGTATTAAAATATTGCTTTTTCAAATACAGTAACACAGACACATGCTTTGACTTTAATTGCACTGTCACGGGATGGCTTTATCTAATTTTTAACATTCCCTTTGCATATTTTGCCTACAGTTTTATCATCGCACTTGACTCTTTGCAGACTTGAAACAGGTATTACCACAAAACCATTGGGAAAGTCAAAGTCCTAATGCCAGGAAGTATATTTATAAGGTTGTATAATAAATATTAATTTCAGTTTTAATTTATAGTGCTTTTTAATTAAGAAATACAGAAAAAAAGCTATGGTAAGAATATGAATATTGAAGTCTGTCTTCAGTCTGCGAAGAATAAATTAGAAGGCTTGTTGTTTGAGATAGTTTAATTGCTTTTCTGCACTCATTTCCACTTTCATATCCAAACATGAAATGAAGCTATCAAAACCTCAAAGTCAAGATTTAATGATGTAGCACCATGTTTAGCCTGACAAAACAGTGGCCCTGTGACCGATGTGTGAACCTGTTTTTAGGCCTTGTACAGATATACCGGACTCTAAAAACCCATGGATATAAACAAAACAATCAGAAGGATAATCGGTACTCCTTATAAACATAAGACATAATGTAATATTAACATTAGAAATAACATAACCAGTGCAATGGAAATAATTATTACACAATATTAAATCTGTAATAAAACTAAGAAAAACTGTATTAAATAGAAGATACCCTAAATTGTTTTAAAAGGGTTTAGCTGAACAACTGCACAGCCTTTAAAACATTTCTGTGGTCTCATTAAAATTACTGGCTATTTTTCTTTCCCAGTTCAGGTTTCTAAAAACTGCCACAGAGACTAGAGTCGGCAGCTGCTAACATATGTCCTGCTGCATATATGAAGGCCATAAAATCAGCATGTGCATCGAGAATGAGCGTGCCCAGGGTACAGGACTTAACGGACAGAATGCTTCCTGTGCCATAACCACATATTGCGAACGTAGGAGATCATTGATTTATTCTCATTTATGATAATCACTTTGGGTCATGACACTGGTGAAGTATGTTTAAACAGTACGTAGCTTTAAATGTAATGTTTTTTTTTAATTTTCTTTAAATGTCCCCTTACCTTTTAATGGAGTCATTCTACTGCAAATTCTCAAAGAGATTATTTTATTTTGCGGTGTTTTCATCTAAGTTTAAAAGATGCTCTTCAGTTCCAGTTTCCTTCACAGATATATGTAGTGTAGGCTAGATCAGCTACAGCATCTCTATAATAGTACCAACAAGTGTCATCTCATACTTCAGATCAAGTTTCCTTTTGCTGGCTAGAATAGACTGCTGTTGCACTGGATGATGCTGATGATTCTCAATATAAAGACAAAGATCTAGCCTACAAGAACTGTGAAGCAGCTCCTGTACTCAGAGCCAAAGCACCTAAACACAGACAAAACTGACTTATTGTCAGAAGAACCACTCAGGAGGGAGTAGAAGCAGTGGAAAAGAAAACTGCTAGAAAAGATTCAAAGCTACTTACTTACTAGAAAGAATCAAAGCAGCAACGATTTTAAAGAGACACCCTAAATACTGTACTGTATCTTGGGGCAAAATGTTGTATTGCCAAGATCAATCTATCTATGTATTAATCTATCATCATTAATCATTATGCTAAACATGATTTTAAAATATTTCAGAACAAAAAAAAAGAAAGAAAACACGCATTATGAAGAAAGAAAAATTCAAGGAGCCCAGACAGATCCGACAGTATAACGGTCGCTTCAAAGAAGAAAAAAAAAAAGTGTTTTCTTCCAACATTTCCTAAATGGATCTGGCAAGTAATAGAAAATCTCAGCCCTCATAGTGCCATTTCGCATTATGTGTCACTACAGCAGATGGAGGCTGATTGCCTGTGACAGTCTCAGAAATTAAATCTTATTGCACTCAGCCTACATGCATCATTTTGTAGCTTCTGCATTTCCAGCAGAGAAAAAAATAAGTGCAGTTCCCGAATATGTTAATTTGCATCACATGCATTTTAATTCTGAAAGGTGAAAAGCCATAAAAAAAATAAAAAAATTAAAAAGTACAACACACATCACAATAATACAGACTTTCTAACCCATCCATCTAAAAGGAAGCATTCAAAGTTGCTGTTATTTTGGATACCAATGCAGAAAGATGTTCCAAAAATCCCATTAGCAATACTGTATTTAAGCAGCAACGTAATGCTACTTACATGATTGTTTTGGAGATTTTCCAGCAAACTTGGATCAATAAATCCGCTTTCATCAGATGAATCTGCGCTATGCCTATAAGAGGTAAAAGAGAAAAGAAAAGCAGTCCATTAATCATATTAGTCAGCGTAGATTAAAGAAACAGATTTCTTTTTCTTCGAGGTGTGTAATCCAACACCCTTTAAGTTTTTTGTTTTTTTTATTAAAGTAGTGCTTTTTATTCAGTAGGAGTCTTTAGCAGCGAGATACAAACCAGCTACCCTAACTGGCTGAACCAATGCCATTTCAATTAATTTCTATGGGAAAATGCATATGTTAATTGAAAATAAAATAAAATGGGGTACCAATGTTCATTGTCTAGATTTATTTAAGGTTATGTTTGTAGAATGAGGCATGAAAAAGATGACCAGTAACTACTGTAGTGAAAGAGTCAGGTTCAACATGCACTGTAAATAGAAGAAGAAAAAGGCAGAGACATACCACAGTGAGGTAACACACATGCCTTTAGATCATTTCTCTGCAAAATGAACTTCTTGTTGTCAGTTTAGCTCAGTGGACAGTAGACCACATCTCACAACCACCACACCGGGTGACGTTGTATACCAAGCACTTTAATCTCTCCCCTGAACTTCTTAAAAGGTACTTGGATCTTGGTTTCCACAAGATAAAATGAGATTGAGCTGCCTTAAGCTGTCCCCGTCTGCCTTTTATTGATTACCTGCCGACCACATGCCATTTGACAAAGTGCAGAGCTATTTCTGTTGAGGGTTGTAGTTTTAGGATTATGAAAACAGCATTAGCGAGCTGCAAGGACAGTGACTGTTTCTACACCTATCTTCAACTGGTGTCTTCAATTAGGAATGGTCCTAATTATAAAAAGCACAATGAAACACAATGTGATTGGAATTGATCTGGGCATTACTTTAAGTGATACTTAAAAAATAAAAAATAAAAGTTTGGTAGACAACAGCCACGGTGACTGACTGCATTGAAACTAAACCTTTGCATGATCAGATTGCACTCTTCAGGTCAGAGAAGCTATCGTACACGGGAAGCTGGAATTTGCATGTGTTTGCAGATTCAACTTTTCTAATCAAATACACACTTTGGACAAAATACTGTGCGAGAGCAGGACAATTTCACACAGAATGACCTGCTGTATACTGTCAAGTACAGAAGAAAAGTTACAAATGAGAGGAGGCTATTCGGCCCATCTTGCTTGTTTGGTTGTTAGTAGCTTATTGATCCCAGAATCTCAACGAGCAGCTTCTTGAAGGATACCAGGGTGTCAGCTTCAACAAAATTACTGGGGAGTTGGTTCCAGACTCCCATAATCCTCTGTGTAAAAAAGTGCCTCCTACTTTCTGTTCTGAATGCCCCTTTATCTAATCTCCATTTGTGACCCCTGGTCCTTGTTTCTTTTTTCAGGTTTCTCCTCTAATCAGAACTTTCAGTTTTCTACATGTTAACCACTCCCTAATCCATGTGCATGCATTTCCTTGAATCCCTACTGCGTTCAGTTTGAGAATTCATATTTTATGCTGGACTTTATCAAAAGCTTTCTGAAAATCGAAATAAACCATGTCATATGCTTTGTAATTATCCATTGTCAATGTTGCATCCTCAAAAAAATCAAGCAGGTTAGTTAGACACGATCTCCCTTTCTTAAAACCATGCTGGCTGTCTCCCAGGATACTGTTACCATATAGGTAATTTTCCATTTAGGATCTTATTATAGTTTTCATAAGTTTACATATAATATAAGTCAGGCTTTTTGGTCTGTGGTTACCTGGTTCGGTTTTGTTTCCCTTTTTGTGGATCGGTATTACGTTTGCAATTCTCCAGTCTGTCGGTACAACCCCTGTGTCAAGAGACTGTTTTATGATCTTGGTTAGCGGTTTGTAAATAACTTCTTTCATTTCTTTGAGTACTATTGTGAGGATCTCATCCGGCCCAGGGGATTTGTTTATTTTAAGAGCTCCTAGTCCCTTTATGCTAAAGTTATTTAAAACTAGATAGGAACAGGTTGGCATGTGGGGCATGTTGCCCGTATCCTCCTTTGTAAAAACTTGTGAAAAGTAATCATTTAATATATTTGCTATTTTTTTCTCTTCATCTATGCCATGTATATCTCTTTGACATTTTACTTCCTCCTTGAATGTTCTTTTGCGGTTATAATATTGGAAAACCTTTTTGGAATTGGTTTTAGCCCCCTTGGCAATGTTCATTTCTATCTCTCTCTTGGCTTTCCTAACTTCTTTTTTGACTTGCATTTGCAGTTCCAAGTACTCTTTCTGTGTACTTTGTAAGTAGTTTTCTCTAAAATGCCAGGCCCGTTTTATAATGTTAATATTAAATTCCGTTTAAAGGGCTGCATTCTAAATATAAAATTTCAGAAACTGTTCCAAAAGGAATGGCAAATGACAGTAGTCATTTGTGTTTAAATCATAAGTAGCCATTTGTGATACAAACCTTTAATAGGTCTGGGTAAACATCGAACTCTCATTACCAGTAAACAAAGTGTATGAATCATTTTATTGATTTGAAATTATTTTTTGTTAGATGAATACACATTTGGCGCAATCAAAACCATACAACCATGAATGTTTGTAAGAACAGCATTTTCTTCACATTTTCTCATCAATTTTACTTGGTATCTGACAGGAAATATCTATCTGTGTCGACAATGAGCAGCACAACTAAGGGAATTAACTGCCTCTCCAGTGAGGTTCAATTTCAGCTCTAAATCTTTCAAATCTAGTATAAAATCACACATTGTTTACAAAACTAAAAACATAGAATTTTTTGTTTATTCATGTACTGTGCAGCTTTGTGCACAGTTTAAAGCAGGAAAAATAGAATGGTTTGCTTGTCAACAAGAGACACATTGCTTTGGAAATTAGAAGTCAGCTACTTTGTACGGGCCAGCTTGACACCATTTGTTTTCATATAGGTTTAGTACGTTGTAATGAGAACTATTTACTCTGCACTCACGCAACACATTAAAGGCATTTCAAGCTGCGTGTTTCTGTAGAACAGAGTCCAATAAACTGTACAAAATATTGGGACACAAAATAACAAAGTCGCAAAAAGCACTCCAATCCTAATGCAAGCCAGGAAAACCTATAGTTCCTTTAAATTAACTTGACCTTTGAGATGAAGATGCATTTCTATTTCACACAAGCTTTATCCCAGTCCCTTAAGAAAGTGTCCCAATCACCTACCCTGTTCCTGGGCTGAGCTCTTCTCTTCAAACCAGCCAGCACACCCATCTCTGTAACCCTAACCCAATCACCTACCCTGTTCCTGGGCTGAGCTCTTCTCTTCAAACCAGCCAGCACACCCATCTCTGTAACCCTAACCCAATCACCTACCCTGTTCCTGGGCTGAGCTCTTCTCCTCAGACCAGCCAGCACACCCATCTCTGTAACCCTAACCCTAACTCTAACCCTAACCCAATCACCTACCCTGTTCCTGGGCTGAGCTCTTCTCTTCAAACCAGCCAGCACACCCATCTCTGTAACCCTAAACCAATCACCTACCCTGTTCCTGGGCTGAGCTCTTCTCTTCAAACCAGCCAGCACACCCATCTCTGTAACCCTAACCCTAACCCAATCACCTACCCTGTTCCTGGGCTGAGCTCTTCTCTTCAAACCAGCCAGCACACCCATCTCTGTAACCCTAACCCTAACCCAATCATCTACCCTGTTCCTGGGCTGAGCTCTTCTCTTCAAACCAGCCAGCACACCCATCTCTGTAACCCTAACCCTAACCCAATCACCTACCCTGTTCCTGGGCTGAGCTATTCTCTTCAAACCAGCCAGCACACCCATCTCTGTAACCCTAACCCTAACTCTAACCCTAACCCAATCACCTACCCTGTTCCTGGGCTGAGCTATTCTCTTCAAACCAGCCAGCACACCCATCTCTGTAACCCTAACCCTAACTCTAACCCTAACCCAATCACCTACCCTGTTCCTGGGCTGAGCTATTCTCTTCAAACCAGCCAGCACACCCATCTCTGTAACCCTAACCCTAACCCAATCACCTACCCTGTTCCTGGGCTGAGCTCTTCTCTTCAAACCAGCCAGCACACCCATCTCTGTAACCCTAACCCAATCACCTACCCTGTTCCTGGGCTGAGCTCTTCTCCTCAGACCAGCCAGCACACCCATCTCTGTAACCCTAACCCTAACCCAATCATCTACCCTGTTCCTGGGCTGAGCTCTTCTCTTCAAACCAGCCAGCACACCCATCTCTGTAACCCTAACCCAATCACCTACCCTGTTCCTGGGCTGAGCTATTCTCTTCAAACCAGCCAGCACACCCATCTCTGTAACCCTAACCCAATCACCTACCCTGTTCCTGGGCTGAGCTCTTCTCCTCAGACCAGTCAGCACACCCACCTCTGTAACCCTAACTCTAACCCATCTCTGTATCTCCCCCTGTGTTTACCTGCATTGCGTTTAGAGCCCCAGAAAGACAAAACAGTTCCTAACAAACTGTGTGCGTGTCCTAGTGCTGCAATACCCAGGACAGTGACACTGACACTGACACATGGGCTCCCAACCAATTAGACTACTGGATTATACTTGAGGTCATTGGGTGAACCTCAGAACAGATTACTGATGTTTCCAATGCTGTGGTCCCCATCCCAGGTCAGTTTTTAACTTTGTTATTTTTAAATAATAAATAATAAAGAATGGAAATTGGGATATTTGGGAGACTGATCCCAGAAGTAGCACCCAGGAATGGAAACACAGGTAATTATATGAAATAGTCAGTGTGCGATACAGACTACATGTTTTGGAACCCATCCCACGTCTGCCCATGTATTATTAATTGAGGTCTTACCCTTTTAATTTTTTTATTTGCCAATTGATGTCAGTGTTATAATAATGCTCTAGCTATTCTTCCCTTTTATAATATAAATGGTATGAGGGTAAATACATAAAATTGATGCAATCGGTAATGAAAAAATGACACTGCCACAATGTATTTACATAAATGCACAGTAGTTTCATATTATATATATAAATTATTTTTTTCAGGATTTGGAAAAAATAAAGATAACGGGTATATACAGTTAACTTAACCTAAACAGTGGTGGATTACACATTTTTACTGAAAGAAATTCACAACAGAGACTCTCATACACTTGGTACACAAAGGCTCATTTTTGAATGGATCTAAACAGTAGCAGTTTCTAGATCCCTCACTGTTTAGATCAACAGAATAGACTCCTACATAGCTAATCAATCACAGGCTCTTACCAGTCATCCTCTGCATAACTACAATCCTCATGTTCAGGACAGTGACTTCAGAATGAGGAGAAAAAGGGAGAGAGGAAAGAATATAACAGAGCAAGAAAGAAATGGAAACAATATATAATATCTGACTATATTACATCTGGAGACACAATACATAATAATTAGTTATGCTACTTCAGCTAGAGGCATGGAATACAATCCAGCTTTTGCCTAAATTAATTGAGGCTATCTGTGTTAGCATCTTGACTGCTGAGCCCCACACTAGTACAATGAGGTAAGTATAATGATAATTTACAAAGCTGGAGGAGAGAATGTATGTGTTTCCAGTAAGCATTCAGCTGGAGGTGGAAATTTCATGATTTGAGAACCGGCAACTGGCCCTTTCAAAGGATTAAAGGCATTGCAATAAAATAACTCACTAAGCCTCTAACTGATACGGAAAAATAATCCTCAGCTGGAACATGTCTGAATTTTAACAAAAACATGACATGCACATACAGTACTAGAAGTCATGAAACTGTAGCTTGTAGCAATACTTAAAAAAACACAAAAAAACAAACAAACACACACTTGTGCGACATACAGTAGAATAACAATATAAGAAAGGGGAGGGGGTAAGTTTTTCAAACCAAGTTAATACAAAATGAACAAAAACCATCAAATAAAGAAATGTAGTGCCTGTTGTCTGCTCCTAGCGGCACACAGACCATTTGGGAGAGGATTCTGAAGTAATCTAATAATAAAAGCTATTTACATGATTAAAGAACATGTTGCAAGATCACATCTGTGTTCAAGTGAACATTATAACCAAGTCGTTCAATGAGGTCTTTAAATGGGAGAAAATGTTCAACTTACCCATATGCAATTCCTGCTATTGTGCACTTCTTAAAGTTCATCACGTTGCAGGTCAAGGTTCCAGTTTTGTCTGAAAATATGTATTTCACCTGAAACAACAACAATGGGGTGTATTGTTAGGGGAGCCTAGCCCTAAATAGTGCTTATTTGTATCAAGTTTAGATACCCAACTTCTCTTGTTTGCTGCTAAAGTGTTCTTGTATAGGACCAGCAAAAAAAAAAAAAAGATTATATTAGTATAAAAAAAATAATAATAAATAAATAAATAAAAAAAAACACATGGGACTTGTCAATAGAAATCAAAAGAATTCAGAACCAAGAATTCAGAACCCTCAGCGCCCGTTTTACGGTCATAAAACATGTGCAATCCATTTATAAATCTGGGCCTAAGTGACTCAGCGGCAGACATAAAAACATAATATTACGATGGTCAGTTAAGGATATTTTCTGGAAATAGAAAGGGCCTGTGCATCCTATCCTAGATTTTGTCTGTAAAATTCAGTAAAGAAAGATAGTGGGCAAAGCTAAAAGTATAACAAAACCAATACCGACGCACCTGTCCGAGCTCTTCATTGAGGTTGGACGTGCTTGCCACATCTGCAGGAGTATTCGTCACCTCATAATGCATATCAACATCCTGAAAGAAGAAACAAAAAAGAATAAATTAGCAGCACATGCTATTATTTAGTGTATACAATGTAGGTCAGCTCAATTAAAAGATGGCGTGACCAGTGCAGTGAATTTCTACACAGTTGACAAGATCTTTACTCTTAAACTCTGACCCTCAGTAAGCTGCTTAAATTTGAGCTACAGAGCGTGCTGCACTTGCCTTGTATAACTATCTGCAAAAAATAGTAATCACCTTAAACCTCAGTGGACTCATACACAATGAATTAATAAACTACTTAAACAGCTGGGGAGGGGGGCATGTTTATGTGTAAACAATAAAGCATTACAGAGACAAGCAGTACACAAGATCTGTATATGGTAGTCAAGTAAAAAAAAAAACTACACATTTTAAAGGAACATTAGGCAATACTGTTTCAGTTATGAAGTGTGGTACAGTACATAGTAGCAGTGGCGTAACTGGTTTCAAAAGTGGGGGTGGATAGTTTCTGTAGCTGGGGCATGTATAAGGATTATTCTATCTGGAATAATAAAATATGTTACAAACAAGTATAACAAACCATTGCATCACTTGTATGTCTAATTAAAAGAGCCAAAGATATTCCTGTGGCAGTCATTCTAAACAATACATTGACTGATGAGTGTGCCAAATAACTATATTATTCAGTTGCTTCTGTGTCATGGAACTAGAAGCCATGGCTTTAGTCTTCGAAGAGCACTGAAGCTCCTTTCAGATCAGAGCCTTGTTCCAGGATCAGATCCCTTTAGTACAACCGGCCGTAGAGGCAACATTGAAGGCTAGAGCAAGGGTGGCATAATGCAGATTTTATGAGAGTTGCCCTTGAAATATATTTCTAGAATTGAAATACTTAAGATAAATACAGTTGTGCTATTAAAATGATGCTCGTACTGTATTGGTGTAAGAAAAATGTGTTTAAAAAAGTATTTTCAGCTTCCACCCACGTCAAATGTGCAGATGTAGCTTGAAACTCAAACCACAGTGTATCGACGATAATGTAAACATCAAGCTCCAGATAATGAGTATATATATATATATATATATATATATATATATATATATATATATTCAATGTGGGACAATTTGGATTTGTCAAGGTGCCATGAGATATTCCCTGCATAACTCCAGTTAACGTGAATCCTTTGTTGCATGGACAGCCCTGCCATTTAGTCCTGGGCCTCTCTAACGGAGAAAGCCAATTTTGCCTCGCTTGTGACCTGAACTAACAAAGACGTCTCCCGAGGCATGATGCATGAGAAGATGTGCGTATTATTTGCACTGTACGGAGTTGTTACACCTTCAGAAAACTGCCTTGTCATCAAAATCAGAACACATGTTTTTAAAGTGAACTTCCCACTCACCCAATTTATGAAGAATGCTTGGATAAATTTAATGACCTCTAGGGTAACCAACAGGCTGATAGGGATGAGGTTATTGAAGAGAATGATAAAGGTCAGGAAATTCAACCCAAAGTTGCCAGCACCACCGTCTGTGGATAAAAAAAAAAAAAAATTAAATCAGTCCTCAAAAAAATAACCATGCTAAACTTTTACCCCGTGATGTTGCTTTTACTACACAACTGACATGCCTCAAATGCATCATGTACTGTAATACACATTCCTGAAGCAGTGTGAAGCTCCAATATGTATCACCACATTACAACAGAGGCAGGAGTTCTCTATTCAGTCCAAGAATTGTACCATAAAACACAACTAAAAGCTACCACAGCAGTCACAGAAAAAATGTTTAAAAATACAAAAATCTGTACAATATGTTTAAATAATCAAAATTTACTATAAGCTTATTACATTGCCCCTCGACATATAACATGTACAGTCTCTATACAGTGCATGTATCACGGACGTCATTATTTATAAGGTTGCTAAATGCTCAGTTGCCCAGGGATTATATCATCCTGGCAGCTCCTTGACAGTATTATAAAGGGGTTCAGTGTGGTGGAACTGAAATGACACAGTGGTAAGAATGTATACAAAAACCTTGCATATTTTATTATGCAAAGGTGTCTCTCTGCTGTAAGTACAGACACAAATAACTGTATATAATAATACTACATGGATAGGGATTTAGCAAGGGCTTAATGGAAATGGAAAAAGTTTTACAGCACTTGTGATGTAAAAGGTGGATTCAATCAAAGAAAAAAAAAGAGCTACTTTATGACCCACATTATTTCATCTGCTTTCAAGCACAGGAGGGTACCCCCTCCACAATGCACACTTTCAATAACAAATAGGTCAAAATCTTGTCTTAACATTCGATGAGCTCCTCATTGAAAAGAACAATATTTGGAGGATTTGATTAAATTTGATTCATAAGCTGGCGACTGAATGACTGAATCCAGCCTCAACAACAGTGTCTAAACTACTGGTTGCTGAAAACCTATCATTGGTCCAGGTTTGAGATCCACCCCTTTCTTCCTATGAAACAGATGCTTAACAGCAAGCTTTGCAGAGATGCAGTTAGTGGTTAGATGGCCAAGTCTTTAAAGTGGGTTGCTACCTGCAGCTGTCAAAAAAGAAATCATAAAAGAGTTACATAGCTATTGTGTAAAATATATCCATATTTTATAACTGCACTAACAAAACACAAGTACTTCAAAACATCCCTATTTAACTAAATATTTATATTTAAGGCAGTTCGCTACAGTATAGGATGTCCATGGAAATGTCCTTTTAAAAAAATGGCAAATTTTCACAAAAGTTACAGAAGACGTTAGAAAATGGTACCAAGAAATCTAGGTACTACCCAGGCCAAGTTTTGAGATTTAAAGAATTGTATGTATGTAGGATGATTTGTGAAAAAGATATGCATTAACAACAATAGCGGAGCACCTTAAATATGTTTAGCTAATAGCTTGTTCTTACAGTTTAAATCCATGTACCAAGCTCCATCACCATGCTTCCCTTTCCATATAGTTTGGCCAATTGCACAGACCAGGGAGATGCCGAGCAGACAACCAAATAAAATAAGAATCTGCATGTTAGTGATTCTTTCCACGTTTGACAGCTTCAGTGGTGGTCTTGTAGAATTCTGAGGGGGGGGAAAACAAAGGCAAGATTAATAAAAGTAAATAAACTTAGATTATGCTGTTAATCAAAGTGTATCTAATTTATTTACACATACAAATCAGAACCTAAAACAAGCTAAAATGTTATTTTGCCTAAATACAGTATACAAGGAACAATTCAGCAGTAACTACAGGGTGCAATGAATGTACAGTACAAAGTCTTCCAAGGGGATACAATGCTGTATGATCATGGGCGACAGACACCTCCAATACACTCGATGCATCTTCTAGTTGTAGGTCCATTAGTTCCACTATTCAGTATGACAAGTGCTCTGGTCTTTCTTTGTTTTAAGGTCCTGGTTTTTATTAAAAAGTGAAGTGCTGCTTCCACTCTCTGAACCATTCATTCAGCTCAGTGACAGGCTGCTGTCTGTCAATGCACTATTTGTGACAGGAAGTTGATTCCCAATGAACATGGAGAAATTCCACTCGTCATATAATAAAAGGATATAAAGATTTTATGAATGATGCCCAGTTAAAAGTTTTTTTTTGTTTTTTTTTAAATGCATCTTAACCTGCTTGAAATGTGCTCCGTGCAAATACTGGTTCGCAAGAACTGCTATTATACATAGACATGAAATGGTCAATTAAATGGACAATTAAATGGTCCATTTCAACTCTTGGTCTTACTATCATGTTAAGATTATAGAAAATATAGAAAATACAGAAAATTCAATTTCAAAAGACAATTTTAGCCTACAGCGGTGTTCTGGCTTGGCAGTGGCACTGTTAAAACCACCTTCCATTTTTGAGAGCAATTTCTTTGTAAGAGGAAATGTTAATGACATTGCTGCACTGGTCCAATGCACTCAGAAGCTGCAGCATATCATTTAGTTCCAGTGAAGACACACCTGCATCAGTTTCGTATCATGACCTGTGTAGACAACTATTCCATGAATCCACTGGGTATTTCTCAGCTGAGCACCTCTTAACAGAATCTGATCTGGACCCAGGGGAACAGTGCTGGAATAAAAAACGAACGCGAAGTTTTACTTTGTGAAAAAAAAAAGCTCAGCAGGCTTATTAATATTTTCTCTTGCTTCAATTTTACCACTTCAAAATTTGATCCGCATATCAATTTGGTTAACCAATTTCCTTTATGCTACGTTCTTATTTTTAACTGTACAGTGCTCTGTGATGTAATTATGAAGCATGGGGAAATTATCCATTAATTGGAGTCTGAAGCATTTCTCATTAATAACTGGGAAATTAAAATCTGATTATTAACTCCAGATGCTTTCATTTCCAGACCACTAGAAGTGGCAATTTGGCAATTGATGCATGTTTCAGACTGGGTAACAAAATGTTAAACCAGCATTTTCAAAACAAGACCATTTCAAATTAGCAAAGGCAAACGAAGCACTGCCACTGTTAAATAGGCTAGCCACATCCGAGTGGTTCATTCGTAGAACGTGGTGCATACCTGTGACCGTCGATTGTTATGTTGCCCACAAAATCATACAGATGCCGATTGGGGCTTTCACATTCCATGCGGCCAGCAAGTCTTGTTAAACTGTCAAGATCTTTTATTTCCGATGTTATCTGCAAGCCCTGAAAAGAACACACTTGGAATAAAGGGGGGTAAATACACAGCATTTTTATTTTTACTTTAAATGTTCCTAAAAACTGAACTATTCTTGTTGAGGTTGATGTTATTTTTAAAATAACTGGATTACATACTTATTAACTGGTTGCTATATAATCTTACTATTTGCACACCCCCCCCCCAGTAACGTGTATAGAAAATGAAATGTAACTTTTAACATGCATGACCTATTACAAATAGACTCTTTAAAATGAAAACTGATACAGTATACAATCTTCATGTACATACAGTACATTTTGAAAAGCTAGCAAAAAGATTAGCACCCTCTTGTCTGCACAAATGAAAACAGTAGCACATTTACTGGTATGTAATTTAAAACTATGAAGTGGACTGTACGTACTCGCAATGAAAAACTGACACAAACACTTATTCAGATCACTTAAGTTGAAAAAACATTCAGAATTTGAAATTATTCAAACAGTTGACCCATGACATGCCATAACTAACATACCTGTCTGATCTTTAGGTTGGTTTCTCCATCTAGGTTTGATGTTTCAATGTAGCACATAGCCTGGGGTTCACTGATTAAACAAAGTGACATGAATTCAGCAGGAGAACATACCCGTCTATCTTGATCCCCAACAACTGCGTAATGCAATTGTGCAGGGAACCAAAAAAAAAAAAAACAGTACCTGACATTTACTTTTATGAGTGTTAACGTAATAGTATCTTATCAGAGACAAACTTGTGTAAGGATGGCAAGAAGGTAAAATGAGCATGCTGTAGTGTACTCCTCGTATTCAAGTTGATAAATATTAAATCAGACACATCTACTTGTTTTGTATGCCCAATTTTCTCCAGTGTTTAAATATGGTAAAATATACTGCAACATAATCACGTTACTTTAGTGCCAAAAGTTTCAAATTCAGTGTGCAAAGAAAGCAATTTTATAGTGCATGCAGTATTTTTCATTAAAATGGTAGACAACTTGACACAAATTGATGACAGACACACAAAAAACATTTAAGGACAACTAAACTTGAAAATATTCCATAAAGTTCTTAATTGCTGAAGCTGCATAAAGTCCAAAACCAGAGTCCAAAGTCAGTTTAATTGGGCATGATATGGGCTATTAAAAATAACTTCATGATAATAGTGTTTTGTTTTATTGTATTTGAATTACAGGACTCTGTCTTTGTTCTCGATTTTTAATCATATTTTAAGTTATTTTGTAATGTGAATTCAGAGAGGGAGAGAGAGAGAGATTGAGAAAAACTACACCTATAATAGTCTAAAATAAAATTGTAAAAGTAACCATTCAGCACACAAAAAAAAGAAATAAAATCATATTTAGTTGTCCTATAAAAACAGTTATTCTTATCGATAGCAATGAATTTGACACATGGGCATTTCATATTAATAGTTAGACACTCAAACATTATGATGTCTGGGGTGACTATTTTTTGTATTATTATTATTTTTTTTTTAAATAAAACAAAGCACACAGAGAAGGAAGATTTGCACATTTAACCTTGAGGGTATAAACATCCAAAAAAGCTCTATTGAGAAGACAGCACAATTAAAAAGTAGAGTGCAACATCACATCATTAACAGAAGAGCAATGCGGCGGCACCAGAGTGGTGCTCTGTAAGCTCTGCGATTAGGTCAACCCAGCAGGAGCGCAGATGCAGAACGGGTAGTAAGAACAGGAGCTGTCACAGCAACATGCATGTGTCACATCACAGAGTGTGACGGCAGCAGCTTTACCACATGCACACAAGAGGCTGCAACATCCAGTACAGAACAGTGGGTCCTCGACAAAACAGTGTCAAACCCACTAAGTGTATCAAGTAGAAAGAATGATCTTATTGTTGATTTTGAAGTAAACTCTTTATTCATTCATTTAACATTTCAGTCAGATACAGCCAAGCTTTTGCCGGCACCTTTAGCAGTGAAACAGTTTAATTTAACAGCTGCCTTCTGATTTTATTATTTTTAAATAAATAAATAAATATTCCAGGATAATAAATTTAGTTAGCAATTTCCACCAAGACTTTGTAACCTTGCCTTTTCAGTGTCTCTTGTGTTACAATTACTTCAAAGCTTCGCAATTTCATTAAACATAAGGATTTAACAGCTGCCCCTTTCTGTATTAGTAAAAACATGATATGTTTTAGGGTTCAAGTTTGTCCTGGCATATAAGCAACCCATCTCAATATGCTGCTTGAAACATCCTTAGTCTTTATAGGGTAGTACTTGAGGACCCACTGGTGTAATGTGCCCTAGACGAGCACTTATATCTGACCTTGATGAAAGAATGACGAGATCAGCAGGGAGATGTTCCCCATTGGTTGCTTTGACTATCTCCCCCACTGCCACCTATATTACATCCCAGTACGTAAAGGATCAGAACACAATATGAAGGTGAGTTTCAAACAAATACATAGTATGGAAGAAGGACAGACAAAGAAGGGAAAAAACAAAAAAGAAATGTAGACTTGATTACATAGAACAGCAACAGACATTGTCAACAGAAATTATTCGCTAGTAGTTTTTTTTTTTTTTTCAAACGCCATTTCAAACCAGGTCATGCAAGCTTTACAACCTACAAATGTAATGATTATCAAGCAAAATTTGTTTTCTAAAAGCACACATACTTTTATTTAAAGAAGATCAAAAAGACAAGCATTAACATAATGTGCACAGTGTGGAAGAAAACAGGTTGCTTCAAATGTTGGATTAGTATGTAAAAAACGTTTCTTTTAGTTGAGAAGAGGGGAGAGTCAACCTTCAAATGAATGAAACGTAATTTCAGTCCAACAAAGTTGCTTTGTTCAACTTAAACTCAATTAGCATCTGATTTAAATAGGAGTTCATTAAACAAGAGAATCACCAAATGCCCACAACAGCACAATGCCTGCTATATTTTGTTTGATAGATAACAGAATAGAAAAACATATTGCAAAATATTGCACCACCAAATTGAAAATGTGGCTGACCTGATTCTAAAATGGATTTTAAAAAAAAGGAGGTTCTACTGTCAATTACTATTAAAAATGAAGTAACAAATTCTCTCAAGGAAATGATAATGCCGAACAGGCAACAAAAATTAGGGTTATCAAAAATATGAATTGTAGTTCCCCCATTAACTTCCACTTTTTGGGGGCTTGTTGGAAAATGATTTTAATCTTTGAATTTGTATCAATATTCTGTATTGTTTAATTTAAAAACGCATGTGCTTTAAAACACATTCTTGGTTTTGAAAAAAGTAACCTTGTTCTTTTTTTTTTCTGTTGGGCAACCATTTCCTTGGAGCTGCAAGAAAGAGTAGTGAAGGGTAGAGAAATCATTCTCTACACACTGTAATAATGTTCTTCTCTACCTTGATGATAGAAGTATTGTATCAGCAGGCATGTACTCTTTGCCATTTACTATAACTATATCTCCAACCTCTACCTGCAAGAAACAAACTAGTCATTGGTTAACATGATCTTCTTTTGCAGTAATATATATGTGTGTGTGTGTGTGTGTGTGTGTGTGTGTGTGTGTGTGTGTGTGTGTGTGTGTGTGTGTGTGTATCAATTTATTGATTTGAATAGGAGTAGATAACAAGGTATCCTCAAATATTAAGTTAATAAGTGGCACGCATACCAACTACTTCTGGAACATAATAAATGGCGCAAACATTAAAAACAAAAAAACCCTGCTTACATTGGTGCTTGTAACTGTAATATTCAAGGCAAGCGTTTGTGTTGAACATGCCTTGGCATTCAATTCTGGGCCCCTCAATGTATAATCTATGTGGTGATTTTGTGACTGAAGTACACAGTACTTCCCAAATATAAATAAAAACCACAGGCAATTATACAGTTAAACTATACACCTGAATTATTGGCAATCACGCACATATTTATCAGCATATGTCTGCCATAATCTTTTAGCATACTGAATAATACTAGTATCAACAGGCTGCACACTAAAGCAGTACTGATTGGAGTTCTCTTTTTTATAGTCATTAGGCCAGCACACTGTAGCACTATGTTTCTGAATGTGCAGCTAAACAGAACTTTACTATCTACTGTTGCATGTGAAGATAGTATCTAAATCCCTAATACTAAATTACCTTTGCTGGTGACTATTACATGTACCAAGCTCCTTTACGTCTCCAGTCTCATTTCTCTAAATTCAAGTCATGCAGCTATGTTAGTGATTGGGGGTGGGGGGGAGAGCACAACTAGCTGAACCATATTAAGCAAGGCTCTAAGCACGTACAGCAGCATCCATAAAAAATGAATGTCTTCTATATTGTATAGTAGATAGGGCATGGCTAATATATGAAAAGCTGCATTATTAAAGTAACATTAAAGTAAGCTACGTACCTTCTCCCAATGGACGATCTCCCAAGCACCATTTCTTAACACTTAAACACAAAAAAAGACGCAAAGAATTTTCATGTTTGTCACTTTTAAACAATCAATCAATAGCAAAAGAATATATATATATACAGTACTGTGCAAAAGTTTTAGGCAGGTGTGAAAAAATGCTGTAAAGTAAGAATGCTTTCAAAAATAGACATGTTAATAGATTATATTTATCAATTAACTAAATGCAAAGTGAGTGAACACAAGAAAAATCTAAATCAAATCCATATTTGGTGTGACCACCCTTTGCCTTCAAAACAGCATCAATTCTTCTAGGTACACTTGCACAAAGTCAGGGATTTTGTAGGCATATAGTCAGGTGTATGATTAAACAATTATACCAAACAGGTGCTAATGATCATCAATTAAATATGTAGGTTGAAACACAATCATTAACTGAAACAGAAACAGCTGTGTAGGAGGAATAAAACTGGGTGAGGAACAGCCAAACTCAGCTAACAAGGTGAGGTTGCTGAAGACAGTTTACTGTCAAAAGTCATACACCGTGGCAAGACTGAGCACAGCAACAAGACACAAGGTAGTTATACTGCATCAGCAAGGTCTCTCCCAGGCAGAAATTTCAAGGCAGACAGGGGTTTCCAGATGTGCTGTCCAAGCTCTTTTGAAGAAGCACAAAGAAACGGGCAATGTTGAGGACCGTAGACGCAGTGGTCGGCCAAGGAAACTTACTGCAGCAGATGAAAGACACATCATGCTTACTTCCCTTCGCAATCGGAAGATGTCCAGCAGTGCCATCAGAAAACAGTGGCAGAAAACAGTGGGACCCTGGTACAACCATCTACTGTCCGGAGAAGTCTGGTCAGAAGTGGCCTTCATGGAAGACTTGCGGCCAAAAAGCCATACCTCCGACGTGGAAACAAGGCCAAGCGACTCAACTATGCACGAAAACACAGGAACTGGGGTGCAGAAAAATGGCAGCAGGTGCTCTGGACTGATGAGTCAAAATTTGAAATATTTGGCTGTAGCAGAAGGCAGTTTGTTCGCCGAAGGGCTGGAGAGCGTACACGAATGAGTGTGTGCAGGCAACAGTGAAGCATGGTGGAGGTTCCTTGCAAGTTTGGGGCTGCATTTCTGCAAATGGAGTTGGGGATTTGGTCAGAATTAATGGTCTCCTCAACGCTGAGAAGTACAGGCAGATACTTATCCATCATGCAATACCATCAGGTAGGCATCTGATTGGCCCCAAATTTATTCTGCAGCATGACAACGACCCCAAACATACAGCGAAAGTCATTAAGAACTATCTTCAGAGTAAAGAAGAACAAGGAGTCCTGGAAGTGATGGTATGGCCCCCACAGAGCCCTGATCTCAACATCATCGAGTCTGTCTGGGATTACATGAAGAGAGAGAAGCAACTGAGGCTGCCTAAATCCACAGAAGAACTGTGGTTAGGTCTCCAAGATGTTTGGGCCAACCTACCTGCCGAGTTCCTTCAAAAACTGTGTGCAAGTGTACCTAGAAGAATTGATGCTGTTTTGAAGGCAAAGGGTGGTCACACCAAATATTGATTTGATGTAGATTTTTCTTCTGTTCACTCACTTTGCATTTTGTTAATTGATAAATATAAACTATTAACATGTCTATTTTTGAAAGCATTCTTACTTTACAGCATTTTACAGCATACAGTACTGTATATTCCATTATATTGTTATATTTAGTAAGTTTATATAATATAGAAACATGGTTGTAATAAACTGTTCCACTACAGTTACTGGAAGTGGTTGGATGCCAACTCAGTACTGACCAGGAGGAGCTTCTGTTAGAAAAGGTAAAAGTAGTAATATAAAAAAATTGGGTTAATATGTGAAACTCATACCATACCCAAAGTATTTCTTCCAAACCTTTTTTTTTTCTTAAAAGTATGTTTACTTGGGGTTCTATTCACAAAGCTTTAATGGTTATTTAGAGAGTGCTCCGATGGATTCAATATAAGTTGTGTAAGCGATAAACGTCCAGAAATAGCAAGAGTATGACTTCAGTTCCATGATATCAATCTTTATTTAACCCATCTATCCTTTTAATAAATCTTGAGTTTAAGCTTTGTGTATAGTAGAGTACAGCATATAACCTGAACACATTGACAAAGAAACTTTAAATAATCCGTCATGTTCCTTTTCATTTTATGACCCACTGAGCTTTTCACTTGCCTAATCAACATGTTGTGGAATATGTCCTGACAGACTTGCATTGCGCTGTCAGGCAGGAACACAGGAACCCACACAGATCAGCTGGGTGTGTGATCAGTCACCACACAAAAGCACTTACGAATCACGTTTGCCTTTCCCTACCTTGAGTTTCTTTTTTGTTCACAACACTATCAGCTTTATGCCGCTTCTGTAGAAGAAAAAAGAAACAAAAAGGATACATAATTAGTACAGTACTGCAGTTACAATTGATCCAAAATACAGAGAATGTGCAAGACTGGCTTTTTTTTTTTTTTTTAGCTTAATGTTAATGAATGCTAAGACAGCAGCGGATAATCTGACAATAGGACAGTGCATGCATCTGGTGCATGTGTTAACACAATTGTGTATTTAAAACATTGATTTTAAAACCAAAAGAAAGAAAGGGTGTCAGGGTTTAACGCGGCAGGAAGGTTTCAGAATTGCTTCTTCAGTGAGGACCTTTAAATTGAAATCAGGCCCTCCAGGCGAAAAAGAAACAAACAACGCAATGAGAGGCTGCTTACATGAAGCATTTTCATTAAACGAACAGCAATCCCCATTCTGAAACAATGTGTAGTGCATTTTAAGTGATTAGCTGAAGCACAACTAGTCTCTAAATACATGTTTATTATTCATTTGAGAACCAGAGGACCCGTGTCTGTATTACCTTGCAA
The DNA here is from genome assembly GCA_030684275.1 of Acipenser oxyrinchus oxyrinchus. Lineage (NCBI taxonomy): Eukaryota > Metazoa > Chordata > Actinopteri > Acipenseriformes > Acipenseridae > Acipenser > Acipenser oxyrinchus. Next base: position 101,991,377 of record CM060248.1, on the reverse strand, counting down.
GAATCATACGTAGCATGCAATTTGTTTTCCAAATGGAAAACCAATATTTGTTCAGCAATATACAAATGCTTCATCCCCTAGCAGATAGTTATTAAGTATATTCCCAGATGAGAAGTTTGACTCAGTCATTCTTGAGAACAGATTTGTCTGCATTTCCATTCCAAACATCCCAGATGAAATTAGAAGTAGTTAACCTTGAGGAATGGGCAGCTAAACTCCAGAACAATTTAAACAATTTTGTAGGCGTGTTCTGTTTAAATCAGGTGCGTCCCATAAACCCTGATGAGAAAATAGCATGTTTTTCTTTTTCCGTCGATCCCCCGAACATTCAGACCTTAAATATCAAACAAAATCATACACCCAAAGTAACAAAGTTCAAGATTAGTGCTAATCAAGGTCAGTGAAACCAGCCATAAGTCCTCTGCTGGAAAAGTTCAGTTCCTAAAACACAAGAAAATATCATGGTGAGTGGGCAGGCTGACCCAAATCCCACCATAAAGTACATACCAATATGTACTGTAATCATTGTCTGCAGTGCAGGGACTGACCAGGGTGCTGAAACTGGTAAAGACCTATTACTTTTACAACCTTTCAGATGCAATGTATTAAAGTGATCAGTAGGTTCTAGTAATGCTCAAGCAAATGACGGTGCAATCAACATTACCTTTTAATTTTATTTATAAACCATAAATAATAATAATAATAATAATAATAATAATAATAATAATAATAATAATAATAATAATAATAATAATAATAATAATAATAAATTACATTTTTATTTTACCTATTAGCATGTGCAGCCAACGGAATGGTACATACCATTATTACACTAATAGTATGTGTTTATTTAGCAGATTATCCAAGGAGACTTACAAACACTAGGGTGTGTGAACTATGCATCAGCTGTAGAGTCACTTACAACAACATCTCACCCGAAAGACAAGAACAACAAGGAGGTTAAGTGACTTGCTCAGGGTCACACAGTGAGTCAGTGGCTGAGCCGGGACTTGAACCAGGGACTGTCTGGACCACACAGCCTCCTAATGCTGATTTTTTAAAGTGACAAATAAGCTGAATACAGTGTTATTGCATCACATCATACTAATGTTTTACACAATTAGACAATGTACTAAGAATAAAACAATGCATTGAGAAAACATTTTCATTTTGTATTTTCCTGGTACCCTCACTGCTGTTGTGCTGTGGTCGAAGTGGCATATCACATGCAGCTCACCTCTAAGTAGACTGCAGCACATGGTTTTCGAAAAGGAAATGATTTTATCCACATGCTGGCTTCAAGCGACAATGTTTGGCAACATTTTAAAAATAGCTTCTGATGAGGAAACACCTCTAATTTAAAATGTCACGTAGATTTATGTCAGCAAAAAAACTAAAGCTCAAATTCAGGCCTGCTGCCAGGCCAACAGAAAATATACACAAAGTTCTTGTTTCGTATGCTGGTTTATTATAGCCTGTCACTATAATAAGACAAACAAAATTAACTTCAGTACATGCACAGTAAATGAAGCTCTCAATAAAAACCAAACTGACCTGCTCACAGATACTGTATTTGCACAAAGACCAAGCAGTAGGCTAAACACCCCTTTGAATCTAGGTAATTCATCCACACCCAAGAACCAATTTAGACTCCTGTCAGCGGAATTCAATAATGTCCACATAGAAGATGAATGTTTTTAATCACATTTGCACATGGATAATTGAGGAGATAATGACTGTGCTACAGAGCTCAGACACCTCAGTATATTTCTGCTGTAGCCGCTCCAGGATAGAAAGCACTAAACTTCTGAGCTTTTTCTGTAAAGGTGTAAAGTGAAACACTGCTGGCATTTCAATTAAACCTTGCTAGAACGCTTTGTCAGATACAATTTTCAGCTGTAAAAAAAAGGTCTTTATGTTTTCTTTATACGACAAAATCCATTTGCTTTAACTGTAGTAAATTGGATTGTATATGGTTTGCATCAGTCTATTCTAAATTGTTTATTCACTATATATAGGACTGTGACAGGGTGGCTGGGCGGTGACGTCACGGCAGAAGCAGCAAGGAAGAACTCTGACACCAGGCACTGCAGTTTAAAGTAAATGACGCGGCGCGTAGTTTTATTTTCAAATAACAAAAATAAATCAAAGGTTTAATCAAAAAGACTGTGCTCACAGAGCGAAATAAAAAAGGTAAAAAAAAATAATAACGAACACTACAACCACACAGGTCAGGCTGGGCAATATCCTTCACTGTTCCTGTGTGTCTTCACTGTTCTATATATGTTATGTTTTCTTTTAGGTTTCGTTTCTCTCTCTCGCCGTTCTCTACACTCCTCTGAACTCCCACCCCGAGTGCCGAGAGCTGTAGGCTTTTATATTCAGGTGACCATCTCCCGATTAGCAACAAAATTAATCACTTAATTAATTCGGGAGATGGCCACCTTCAGCACGAGTTTGTTAATTATTCCTGTCAGAGGACGAGCACCAATCTCGCCTCTGCCAGAACACGTTTTAAAAATAAACAAAGCCGCACGGCGTTTCGCCGTCATATTTACAATAAATAAATCATAATACACAACACATCACATGACGCCTCGCCGTCATAAATATAATAAATAAACAAATATAATAAATAATAATAATAATAATAATAATACAAAACAAATACAAAATAATACAAGGGCAGAGGGGGACCCCGTTCTAAAATAAAATAAACAAATCAATGTGCCTCGCCCTGTTACAAGGACATACTCTAATAGTCAGTGCCATTATTAAGTACCATGTTCCCAAAGGATGTCACCCATGTCAAGATAATAATGCTTTCTAAATGAACACATAGTGCAGTTAAGCACATGTCACTTACCCGACTACAAGAGCCAGGAAGTTACTATCATTTTATATTGCATGCAGGAAATAAAAATGTGCATTATAAATATCATATGGGAGATACTGAAATTGAAGAAGGAATCTCTGAAAAAGACCCTTTATGTTGACTTAGAAATGTCTTCATCTAGACAATGTGGGGAAGCTATAAAAAAAGGCTAACAAGATGTGAGAAGGGTTGAATTTAAATCAAGGGAAGTAATGTTAAAACTTTACAATGCATTAGTAAGACCTCACCCAGAATATTGTGTTCAGTTCTGGTCACCTCGTTACAAAAAGGATATTGCTGCTCTAGAAAGAGTGCAAAGAGCAACCAGAATTATCCCGGGTTTAAAAGGCATGTCGTATGCAGAATTGAATCTATTCAGTCTTGAACAAAGAAGACTATTCAAGCATTCAAAATCCTAAAAGGTACAGACAATGTCGACCCAGGGGACTTTTTTGACCTGAAAAAAGAAACAAGGACCAAGGGTCACAAATGGAGATTAGATAAAGGGGCATTCAGAACAGAAAATAGGAGGCACTTTTTTACACAGAGAATTGTGAGGGTCTGGAACCAACTCCCCAGTAATGTTGTTGAAGCTGACACCCTGGGATCCTTCAAGAAGCTGTTTGATGAGATTCTGGGATCAATAACCTACTAACAACCAAACGAGCAAGATGGGCTGAATGGCCTCCTCTCATTTGTAAACTTTTTTTTATATAAATGGGCCTAAACTGGAGCGGGAAGGGAATCTTTTAGAGATAGCACAACCTGTGCTATCCACGCCAAGACAGAGGGACAATATATTGAACTGAGAACCCTGTTTTGATCTATTCAGACAGCAGTCTAATTTATGTAACCTGGCATGTTCAGTTGAATAATGAGGATATAATGAGTGTACTGCAAGGCAACTACATAATTGACATGAAACTGAACAAAATTGGATTAGTGGATGTTTGAATACCAATATGTTCACAGACAAATCATCATGCCAGGATTATCAACAACCAAAGCACTCATAAATAATTCACAGGAAACAAACTGCCAAAAGAAAGGCTGTTCTTTGACATCATGCAACAAAGCCAAACCAAATCCCAAATAGGGGCTACAAACTTAGCAAGCTACTAGATAAGCAGTCTGAGTTGAATTGCATGGATCCCAAATATTAAATCCCCCCAGTTTGTGATTAGAGTTTATGTGCACCTGGACTCTCTAGAAACAACTTTACAGCATTTAAACTCATAACCCCCGCCTCTGGTGGTTCCTGCTCTATCAGAAGCTATCCAAAAAAAAAAAAAAAGTATGCCACTTTGTAAATGTTGTAATGTAAATATTCCAGGAAATACTGCAAACGAACCTGTTTGTTTAGAAAAGCAGCCTTGAGGAGCCTAGAACCTACAATAAACCATACTTACCTGTTGAAACGTGTTTTTACAGGACTCCTATACCAGAGTGCAGATATTCAAATGGGTTCTGAATTACATTGCAATGTGACGTTTTACACTAAAATAACTAAATAAGACTGTACACTTACAAGATCTTCGATGAACTCCTTTAATGCTGCTACAATAAGGATAAATAATAGTGGAACCAGGGTGGTGTAACGACCAGTCGGTGAAACATCAGGAATTTGCTGTAATTAAATAAAAGAATACGTAAAATTAGTAACATTTCAAAAGAACTGGAAAACAGAACACTCACAACAGTACCAGTGGCATGCATTTCACCACTGGATTTCCAAGCCAGCGAGATAAATGCTAAATGACAATTAGCCGTTTAGCTTGTCATTAGTCATTCTCAACAAAGAACTTCAAGTTACATGTTGGGCCCGATTCACAAAGCTTTAATATAGTTATTTAACAAATATTTATTATTATTATTATTATTATTATTATTATTATTATTATTATTATTATTATTATTATTACAACTACTACTATTATTATGGCATTAATGAAACTATTCTACAAATATTTTTTTTTTTTTGCTTTATTCATAAAAACAGGACTCCTTGAACAACTCAGTTAAAGCTTTAAAATATGACTATTGTGAAGCAGCAACTGCTTCCAGAATCCTGAATTTGATGTAACTTTAAAAGGGAACAGAGACAGCCACATTGTTTACAAAATGACCAAACGAATGAATTAAAAATGAATACAATGCTCAATCATTTCAGGAAAATACTGAGACTGCATATAATAACCACTAAATGTAGGTTTGTTTAGTTAGGATGAAACATAAAAATGCATTCTTAAAAAACATTTAACTCATTATTTGACTTCAGAATTTGTGGCTGGCTGCTCTAATAGTGTTAAGCAAGCAGTGTGGTACATGAAGGTATTAAATGTGTTCTTGATTTGTGATTTCTATTGACTCTGCTTGATCAGTCAGCCCAGCTTACCTGGAGAAGTGCAATGAAAAGGAAAAATGAATTTGCTGCCCTTCTGAACTGGGAATAAAGGAACCTTGGGAGGAATGTAAGAACGTTGTACTTCGCTGTACTGAAAAGACAAAGACAAGACAAAAGACATTTTGAAAAGCAGTTCACGTAACAAGTACAATGGATTTCATTGCAATTCAAATGGAACAGCGATTACTCGAAATATTAAAATGTTAGTACAAATTATAAAATACTCAAACACAACCAACCATTGAGAACTGGTACAGCATCCAAGAATGGAGAAATGTGTCACCACATACTGTATGTAGGTATACTCCTCCTCCAAATAACCACCAGTTCAAAAGTAAGTTTAAGTCAACCAGGTTTTACTGTAATCTTAACTGGGCTCAAGTGTTTATCTCTGTGGTTTGCCAAATTCAGTAGCGGTGTAATTACAGTTAAGATTACAATAAAATCTGGAATGGCACGAAAAAGTCCTATTTCTCTATTTAATATTAAACACATAATACATATAAAAACACACAGTGGCATGTTATACATCATATCTAATACATATCTAATACATATCTAATACAGTGGCATGTTAACACAGTGGCATGTTATATATCTAATACAGTCATGTTACAGTGCACTCCGTTTATAAGAATCACATCCGTCCCGGGTTTCACTAAAAGAGAACACAAAAAACATTCCTGCACAATGCAGTGGTGCAGTCACTGTTTGATTACAAACTTGTCCTGTGTTTTCTGCATTATTGCACGATCCACACTGCGTAGGTGCTTAATCGTGCGAGATGTCATCAAATTCAAAAACTGCTTTATTGGCTGTACACGTCATTGCACTTGATACAGTACCGTATTACATGCAGTCAGTTTGCCCTGAAATGATTCTTATAAGCGGTTTGCTCGATTCTTACAAGCAGAGTATTTTACATTGGTTGGTATAGGAATGATTTTGTCCCAGTGGTTTTGATCACTATATGTGGTTGATTCTTATATCAGTGATATACGGATAAACGGAGTGCACTACATATATCTAATACAGTAGCATGTTTAGCATTTTATATCTAATACATTAGCATGTTATATCTAATACAGTGGCATGTTATATATCTAATCAGGGCTTGAATTTCCGCGCTAGACCGCGGGAATTGCACATTTTCCAAGTTGTTCCCGCATAGCTGCAACTTTCAGTGCGGGAAAATCCCACAGAGATATTTGAAGACACCAAGCTACTGTATGTTTCACCCAATGAATGCCTAAAACGCTACAAGAATATCTAAGGAAGTGGGTGTCAGTGACGTAAGCACTATGAGCCGCATTCTGAGTAGTTCTGGTTAAAATAAATAAATAAATACAATAAAATAAAAGTAGTGTTGGATATTTTAAGTGCTGTGAGACTTTATTCTCTCGTACGTGATTCTCGGCCGCTATCTTTAAGGATTATAGAAACTCAGTACACTGCAGTAAGTAAACAGTTTTGAAAAAAATATGATATTAATTCTATCTAGGTGTTGTTTTGCAACCGAAGGTTACGCATATATTACTCAGGCACCGTAAAGCCACCTACCTGGTTCATGGCTTGTTTAAAAGTACAGACTCTGGGCTTTCAAAAGGTGTATTCAGTGTGTGTATGCGCTACTCCTAGGCAGAACTATGATCGCCTGAAGTTAAGCCTCTCATCATGTGACAGAGTTCACAGCTTAGGTTTCGTTTTGAGTCTATTGCTCCGTCATTGTAGCAGCTAGACTGAAAGGGGCTGTATTGTTGGGAAGCTTAGCAGCTCAGCTCCCCTCCCCCATGTTCATTTCATATTGAGGTTCAATGGTGCAGTTTATTTTATTTTTTTATTACAATATATATAGCAGTGACCAAGCATTATTATTTTGGGAAAACGTTTTTTTTGTTGTTTTTTTTTACATATATTCTCATCTCTACCACATATAGTATGCCTGATCCTGTCGCAACTTACATAATATGAAAGGCCATTTTGTGGCCTTTCGTTTTATATGTTACATGCATGCAGTACAAACTATCCAGTAGTTAAACATACATAAATGAAAACAGTGAAAAACATGCAGAAATAGGGCTGAGTGTAAAAAGAGTTAAAACAAAGCAATGGAGCGCTGGTTAAAAAGAAAAGCACCTTTTTCTTCTGCTGCATGCAAAAACTTTGTCAGGCAATGGCAAAAGCAACGGAGAGTGCTCTGTCTCACAGTGATGAACAGCTGTTAGGTCTCCTGAAAGCGGCTTATTTTAAAGCAACACCAGTGTGAATGCTGATGCAGTAAAATTATATATATATATAGTTTTTTTATATGCAAAAATGCCTTTTCTTTTGCCATCCCCCCCTAAAATTTTGGAATCCCCCCACTGGCTGCAGCATGGGGTGGGGTGGGGTTCCCCAAGCACACAAATGAAATTCAAGCCCTGCTAATACTATCGCATGTTATGTATCTAATACAGTGTGTCACAGACGGTTAAAATATGACATTCCAGGTGAACAACATTTAAGATGATGCAATCAATGTATATCATGCAAGCAGAACAAGATTATAGGGTACTGACAGCAATATATTAAGAAACAAAGCTATACAGCTGAAAGCAAAAATGTATATTTTAAGGAGTTATTCCATTAACCTAACACACACACACACACACACACACACACACTACAACAGCTTTCAATAGACGCAAGTGTGAAATGCCTAGGTCATAAATTACAGACACAATGGAGCTACATTTTTAAGTTTGTCCCGCTGTCTCACAGTGAAAATGAGGCAAGTCAAGACCTGTGAGACAGTGAACCCTCGCAGTAATTAATGTACCAGAAACTGATGAGCCAGCAATAAACACATCCAGACCAACCACCTTTTTCCATAGCTCCACTGCCAGCTGAAATACCAAAGCAGAACACTGGAGTGGAAGAATCATGAAGTCACCTTAACACTACAGGGAAGGTTGTTAGATTGGAGATAGAGGCAAAATAATCCCTTAGTTGCTGTTGAACCAAGGTCAGTCTACCCCAAAGTCCAGTTAGGCACGGTTTGTTAAAATAAAATTTAAAAAATGATTTAGTTAAACACAAAAGTAATGGCCATTGTCACAGATGGTTCTGGCACATCCCTTTTGTGCTTTAAGTCATTAGATCCTTTTGCATGGAAGGCCTCGGTTGCAAGGGTGTGCAGTTCTTTGATGGACCCAGATTCAGTTAAAATGTGTTTGCCCACTGATGATGGGAATGAGAATGTAGAGATGGGAGCCCAACTAACAAGATATAAGTTTTTGCAGGTATCAGGTTTTTAAAGACTGTCATCCACACCTGTGAGCAGAAACTGACTCACTGAGAGCAGAAACTGACCCAAGACTGTCACAGCTACTGGAAGCAGGCTGATCTTTAGGATACAAATTGAACATTTGTGAAACTGCAACAAATATTGTAATGACTGTAATGTGTTTTAAAGAACATACAACCATTAGAAAATATTATTAGCAGATCTGTGTAAGACCTGTGAGAAGGAGTTCATTGCATTGAAGGTCTGACTGACCTTCTGAAAGTTCCAAACCTCCGTTATCAGACAGAAGCATCTTTTTTTAATTAGACTCAGTCTCAAAACATTCTGATCCAGAGAAAGCAGAATGGTAGAATCTATGGAGCACCGTTAATATGCTAGAAGCAATCAAACTAGGTTTGACTATAGTAAGAATAAACAAAAGTATTTAAATAAATAAGAAGCCTAATATAATAACATTAAAGTAAATGTATGAGCAGTCCTACGTTTAAATATTCAATTAATATTAATAATAAAAAATAGCCTTGCCTTCTGTGTGTATCAATGAAGTAAAACAGAATTGTTGTTTATAAGAGATTGCTATATTGACATATCTGAATTAGAACTACATGTTATAAAATCATTTAAAGTATAAACTGTAATTAACAGTAAACTAATGTTGTAACCTCGTTCTCACCTGCTTGTAGTAAAAGCAGTGTTGAAGATGACTCATTGGTTTTGGCCGATGAAGTGGGGATTTTTTCTGATGGTCAGCGATTTAAAAGCCAAGATCATCTCTATAATGAGCGATCTCGTTAATATTAATGAATGGAAATACCTTTCGGATAACAGAAGATAGGAGTTTATCTTACAATAATCATTTTCTATATATAACAGAAATGAATTAGAACCTGGCAGGAAGAGATGGGAATGGAAAGTGGAGGACGTGTTAAAATGTTAAGTTAGATATTGGTTTGAAATAAAGAGTATTGAAAAATGCTTACGATAGTGTTTCATATTAAATCAACTCTAAAATTGGCAAAAAGGAAAGTCTTAAAACCTGCTTTGACTAGATTTTGTATGAACAGTAAAGAAGGTCAGACATAGTTCAGTCACTATAACACTATTACAGTAAACAGTAATATGTTAACAGTGGTCTGTATTTTGATGTAAATAATTGGACCTTTCAATAAAATCTTGAAAGATTTATCAATGGAGTAAAATAATATTGCAATTTCTAGAAGCAACTGTTATACTGAAGTAACAATTAGAAATACACCTTATAATGCCATTTAAAGATAAACTGTTCAAAGAACATAGTAAAAGTTTATTATAACAGAAGCATGGCACTGACAATATTGCAACCATATTGTTGACACATTTGCGATAACGTTCATTTAATTTAATCGATTTAAGAATGAGTTCAGTTTCTCCAACTAAACAAAAAGTATTTAGACATTACTATATCAATTAAACCAAAGAATATACATGTTTAGTTATATAAAGGTTTTACTGCAGTAATAAAACATAGGTACTTATTTACAGGGAAAAAAGAATTTAAAAGTGAAAGAATTAAATGTTTGTCTCAGACACACAGTAGAATTCTGGAAGGGCATTAGACCTTCAAAAAATAAAGCTTAGTCTTTGACACCTCAAAGCAGGATTTGGTGTTTTGCTCTTGAAAGCAGGATTTGCCAACCTTGAATGATAACCAACGGAAGGTGCTTTAAGAAAGACAGGAGTATGTATCTCATTGTATTATAAGAAAATAATGAGAGCCGAGTTATAAAAATTAGGATGCAAGCGTTTTTTGGGATTGTCTGAAAAGATGCAGTGAATTTGGAAAAGTGCTTACAGTGGAGTTTCATATTCATTAAAACACTAGCCTTGGCAAGTAAACAGGGTGTCTGAAACCTGCTTGTGCAGGCGAATTTTTAGAAACCGAGAGAGAGGTCAAGCTAGGTCCAAGCATGGTACTAATTAATACAAAGCTATTATATTTAACATGTTTTATTATATCTTGAATTTAAATGAAAATAACTGGACTTGCCACTGTATGCTTAGTGGTCTTATTCAAAGGCTTATGATAAACCCCTACACTCTTTGTCAAATACTTTGTTAACACACATTTGTATATGAAGTTAAACTGACCCATTGACAACACACTGAAAAGGAAACATAATATGCGGCTAAGAGGGCCATATATTTTGACCCACCGTAATATAATCAAATAGAGCTGGTGTTACATATTAAAAACATCTCTCATATATACACATATACTTGGATTATATTATAGCAAGGATTCTGTGAACTTTGGTCCACCTGACTTTTCAGAAAAAGGAGGAGTTGGAAAAAGAGAGCGATGAAATCATGTTTCAATATTTTTTGGCAAGAAGTTATATCCATAGCCGAGTGATGATTAGATTTACTTGGGACCTGATGTATTCAATGGAGGGGAAAATCCTATAAAAACCTAGGTAAAACCCCAGTCAAGTATCGCGCGACTTGCTAACTGCAAGTTGTGTGGTCCATGATCTGAATATCTCTGTTCGATCGCTGTTTGGTTGTATTCACAAGTCTCTGCCTTTTGAAGACAGTTCTTATTTTTCAATATATCCTACACTACACTTCCATATACTGGAAGGAAAGCATATATTTGAATTGAATATTTCTTTTATATTGATGCATTGCTGTAAGGTATAGAAATTATGTTTTAGTCTTAAGAGAGTGATATATATTGAATGTTCTAGAATTTAGCGGTGGACATTTTTAGCTTTATGCATGCACAGCCTAAGAGCTAAATATATGATAACCATATTTGTATTACTGTATTGAAATACTAATGCTGTTAAACCTGTAAAGCACTGGACCGCCCAGACTGCTTTTTACTTTGGATTTACATAAGCATTTAATAAACCGAAGAGCACTACTACTGCTCTGATTCGTTAAAACTTCAAATTAAATGAGTCTGTGATTTTCTTGAATATTAAAAAGTCATCTGGATATGTTACAAGTGCAGTGCACGAACAAAACCACTACAGGAGTTTAAAACATCTCTGCCCTCCTTGAACGTCTCCCCTGAGTATAAGTGTGCTCAGAGCATATGTATATATATATATATATATATATATATATATATATATATATATATATATATATATACACACACACACACACACACATATACACTACCGTTCAAAAGTTTGGGGTCACTTAGAAATTTTCTTGTTTTCGAAAGAAAAGCAAATTTTTTGTCCATTAAAATAACATCAAATTGATCAGAAATACAGTGTAGACATTGTTAATGTTGTAAATGACTATTGTAGCTGGAAACGGCTGATTTGTAATGCAATATCTACATAGGCTTACAGAGGCCCATTATCAGCAACCATCAGTCCTGTGTTCCAATGGCACGTTGTGTTTATTTAATCCAAGTTTATCATTTTAAAAGGCTAATTGATCATTAGAAAACCCTTTTGCAATTATGTTAGCACAGCTGAAAACTGTTGTGCTGATTAAAGAAGCAATAAAACTGGCGCCTTTAGACTAGTTGAGTATCTGGAGCATCAGCAATTGTGGGTTCGATTACAGGCTCAAAATGGCCAGAAACAAAGAACTTTCTTCTGAAACTCGTCAGTCTATTCTTGTTCTGAGAAATGAAGGCTATTCCATGCGAGAAATTGCCAAGAAACTGAAGATCTCGTACAACGCTGTGTACTACTCCCTTCACAGAACAGCGCAAACTGGCTCTAACCAGAATAGAAAGAGGAGTGGGAGTGCACAACTGAGCAAGAGGACAAATACATTAGAGTGTCTAGTTTGAGAAACAGACGCCTCACAGGTCCTCAACTGGCAGCTTCATTAAATAGTACCCGCAAAACACCAGTCTCAACGTCAACAGTGAAGAGGCGACTCCGGGATGCTGGCCTTCTAGGCAGAGTTGCAAAGAAAAAGCCATATCTCAGACTGGCCAATAAAAAGAAAAGATTAAGATGGGCAAAAGAACACAAACACTGGACAGAGGAAGATTGGAAAAAAGTGTTATGGACAGACGAATCTAAGTTTGAGGTGTTCGGATCACAAAGAAGAACATTCGTGAGACACAGACCAAATGAAAAGATGCTGGAGGAGTGCTTGACGCCATCTGTCAAGCATGGTGGAGGCAATGTGATGGTCTGGGGGTGCTTTGGTGGTGGTAAAGTGGGAGATTTGTACAGGGTAAAGGGATCTTGAAGAAGGAAGGCTATCACTCCATTTTGCAACGCCATGCCATACCCTGTGGACGGCGCTTGATTGGAGCCAATTTCCTCCTACAACAGGACAATGACCCAAAGCACAGCTCCAAACTATGCAAGAACTATTTAGGGAAGAAGCAGTCAGCTGGTATTCTGTCTATAATGGAGTGGCCAGCACAGTCACCGGATCTCAACCCTATTGAGCTGTTGTGGGAGCAGCTTGACAGTGTGGTACGTAAGAAGTGCCCATCAAGCCAATCCAACTTGTGGGAGGTGCTTCAGGAAGCATGGGGTGAAATCTTTTCAGATTACCTCAACAAATTGACAACTAGAATGCCAAAGGTCTGCAAGGCTGTAATTGCTGCAAATGGAGGATTCTTTGACGAAAGCAAAGTTTGAAGGACACAATTATTTCAATTAAAAATCATTATTTCTAACCTTGTCAATGACTATATTTTCTATTCATTTTGCTATATTTCCTATTCAAACTCATTTCATGTATGTTTTCATGGAAAACAAGGACATTTCTAAGTGATCCCAAACTTTTGAACGGTAGTGTATGCATGTATATATATATATATATATATATATATATATATATATATATATATATATATATATATATATATATATATATATATATATATAAATAAATAAAAAGAGTACGTTGTGAGAAATTCTGACAAGTGGCATGTTACATATCTAATACAGGGGCATGTTACATACCTAATACAGTGGCATGTTATATACCTAATACAGTGGCATGTTACATATCCAATACTGTGGCATGTTACATATCTAATACTGTGATCACATTTGTGGACCCAAGAGATCTATAAAGCCGTAGCAGCTTTTTTTCCCAATTTATTACATTCTTTCTTTCCCAAATTGAAATTATAAGTGGTTTTAGTCCTCAATATTCTGGCTATAAAACACATATAAGCAAGAGATGAAACACCACATAAAATTAGGGGTGCACTGATAAAGATTATTTTGGCTGATACCTATAGCCGATGGTTATCTACTCATATTGGCTGATACAGATAAGAAAGTTAAACTATTGTAAACTACTAGAACAAGGCATAGGGCCTATATTTAAACTGTTTTATAATTATAAATGTTAAATGAACAGATGTCGTTCACTTGTATTTATGACAAATATATAATGTGACATTAACTTTTACAGCCACTTGCTATCAAACATTGCGTATTATAACTTCTTCCTGTAAGCAATGTCAACTACAACAACGTTCGTTAAATTCTTAAATTGTTCACTTCAATAATAAAAAAAAGAAGTCATAAAAATATTACATTTCTGGTTACAAAATTCAGACAAACTTGAATTTGTTACATAACAAAAGAAGGCACAGTGCGGCAAAGTGGCTTGCAGTGTGCAGGTGCATGAGTGATGCGTGATCAATGAAAAGGCAGACAAGAATCCAAGTGCAAGGAGGGTTCATTATAATCCAGGCCTGGTGACCAAACCAAGAATCCCAGGCACCACAGCAATGTGTATTGCACTGTTCAAAACAAAGGGTTTGCAGTCCCAAATAACAAACACAGTCAATATTACACACACAATATACAAACACGGTCACCAGCCCTGGGTGAGTGCTGCAGTGCACACAACTCAGCTATCCTATTGTTGTCTTTAGATAACACCTCTCTTTTGAGCACTGGGAAAATGACTGTCTCAGTGTTCTTACGTCATTAGTATAGTAAGCACGCCTGACCAAACATTCAATGCTGTGCTAGAAGAAATTCAAGCATGAATATCGGTGTACATAATCAGCTAAAATAAGAAAAACTACCAATAGCCGATTGTGTTTTTTCCCTTAGATCTGTGCCATGCCTACTAATTATCTATGTACTAATTATCTGTGTACCCTTACATAAGTGTCATGTGGTGTCCTCATGTTTACTAAGGTGTGTTCACACATTCTAATGTTGTCCACCTAGAGCAAATATCTAAAGCAAATATACTTTAGCACAAGACTTTGCGAATAAAAGAATCTGGGGCTACTGTATATGCAGTCCATTAGTCTGTATGTCAAACTTCCATGTTTAAATGTGGATATAGGCCATGATGAGCTACTTTTTCCTGTTCCTGATTTTAAATTACATTTTTAATTTGCAGCCATGATGAATGCCACCAACCTGCTTGTCAGGAAAGAAAAGTCACATAAGGAATAGTACAACTATTGCAAAATGCAGAATGAGGAAAAATGTGTTTTGTAACAGCAGCAAGGTTTTTTTTTTTTTTTTTTTTTAAATACAAACACATTATGTAACCTTAGTTAGTACTGGAGAAGTCACACACACACACAGAAAACCTCATCAGTTACTCTAGGGCAGTGGTTCTCAAACTTTTTTGTTCGCGGACCAGTCAAATTCTTTTTTTGATCTTGGTGAACCACACAATAAACAGAAGTGCGTACTGAAAAATAAGCACATGAAAAAAAAAAATCACCATAATATTAAAAATAGCCATAAACTTGCCTTTCTTTGTTTTAATGTGAGACATGGGCCTGTTTCTATGAGCAAAGTTATTTTAAGGTATCAAATGCCTTTGATTTTCATCTCCTCTGTCTCCTGATTATGTTGCAGTGGTTTTTCATTTCAAATGCTACATCCTGGTTTCAGTTTTACAATTGGATGCCCCCGGTTTAAATTTCCTGTTTACATCTCAGCACATCAAAGCATAGAATACTTACACCCCCGAAGCCTGTGAAGTCATAACACATTCAGAGCATGTTTATGAACTTGGCTCCTTCATTGCATCTGAACTTTGCTCTGAGCTGGCTAAAGTTTAAGACATATTACCAGAATGATTTGTATTGATTTTGCTGCAGTCCCCAACACACTGGTCATATATCTTCATCATAACTGACACATAACAAATCAGACAAGACAAGAAAATAGCTTGCATTACAGCGATTGCTAATTTAAAAGTGGCTATCTTGTGTTTTTGCATACAAATTATTTGCATACATCCTAAGTTTGAAATGGCACACTTGCAATCAGAGATCAATATGAGCAGAATGAGATGTTACGGAGGCAATCCATTCACACGGTAACAAGGTACGTACCTTGTGCATTGCGGGAGACCCTGAAGGCTTACAGAGTTTCACACAAGGCTACGGTAAAAAAAAAAAAGAACACTGTACTGCAGCTCATATAGTTGGTCTGCTTTGTTTCCTCTCCCTCACTGGCGGATTGCATTAACATGATGAAATTATTAGAGTCTCTAAATTTCTGTATTGTTTCCCCTAATGTATTTATGTCTTCATTACTAAAGTTTTTTTATTATTATTATTATTATTTGTTTATTTAGTAGACCATTAAATTTCAAATTCAGTTCATAGCATAGCGCCGATACCGCTGTACAAGAGAGCCGGCTCCTTTGCAAGGAGCGTATAATGGGCTTATGTCTTCGTGTTTGATTACGTCACCTATCAGCCCCGCTGCTGCCTTCCCTTGTGCACGCTACACTATTGTGAGTCGGAAGAAGAACAAATCAGTAGCCTGAAATGTGGACTTTCACTAATGCCTTTTTTTTGTCAACAGCAGCACTACATTTGACATATTGAGACATGTACTATTTTCCTGATCCATTTGCTCACAGCAAGATTCGTTGTTTGATATTACCTGGGTATGAAGAAGGATGTGAAGATTAAAACACTGTTGTTCACGGCAACAAAGACATGAATCTTAACTTCTATTAAATTGCCCTTACAAATAGACAAGGAAGGAGGGTACTGTGAAAGACTGACTTCATAAACATACCAGAAATCGGAGGCCTTTCATAGGACATGTGCACAGGCATTCATCTTTCTAACTCAGTTTTACAATGCCTGCATTCTAAGACTGGCAGAGGACCAATTATATTTACTCAGAACTTACACAACAGAAAATAAGACAAGAATTGTGTCCAAACAGGTTTACCATGTAAATAATACAAGGGACACGTTTTCATCCTTCTCATTTCCAGCCGGCAGCTGGCTAAATTGCTGTCTACTTTGCCAGACGAGCTGCCTAAAACGGTTATTTTAAAAAGAAAAAAAAGTGCTTGTAGCTTCCAGTGAACAGTATTCAAAATGTTCATTTTCTTCCAGTAAAATTGTGGCAATTTCCACAATTCATTATGTATGTAAGTCGAGTAAAACATTCCTTCTCTTAGGGCATTTTGTTTCTGGGCTTATGTTTCCATGGACACCGCGAATCGCCATGGACCATCAGTTTCGCACTTACAAGTAATGTTGGTGATGAAGGCCTAACTGTACAATCATATACCGTACCCGAGTCAGTAACCAGTTATGAAATTGTAAAACATTGTTTTTAAAACAAAACAGTCTACGTTTTCTATGTAAGATCGTCTTTTTACTCGAAGTGTACGAAATACAGTGAGTATATGTTATAGCATTGTAAAATGTCTTCTGCATTGACTTAGATCGATCTGAAACCTAGCATGTACAATGAATTCAGGAAACGATATTCGCATTGCACAATTAATGAATATGACTGTTGATTATTTTATTTTTATGTGCTTTGTTTTGCTGATTCAGTCTTTATTAAACGAAAAATATCACTATATGAGCTACAACAGGGTTCCCACTCTTTAAGAAATAATTTTCCAGGACATTTCCAATTACATTTTATGATAAATAATAGGGAGACATTAGTGAGCGGCAAAACACACAATTACTATCCATGATTGGCTGCTACACAGCCTCAGTAGGTACCTCATGTGTAAAAACATTGTCATGTCACACCTCTCCTCTGCACTCTCCACTGGCCTCCAGTGGCAGGGTGCACCAGATTCAAGACCGTGGCGCTTGCCTACAGGGCAACGAAGGGAACAGCTCCAGGCTATGGACTGTCCCTACACACACCAGCACCAAGTTGGTGCTAATCAATCTCTAAACCTATCAATGAACCCATTTTCAAACAGCAATATTGACCCTCCGTTTTCTTTACTACTTTAATATTATTATTATTATTATTATTATTATTATATTATTATTATTATTTATTTCTTAGCAGACGCCCTTATCCTGGGCGACTTACAGTTGTAAACAAATACATTTCAAGAATAATACTTTAATAGCTAAATATTTACTAATAGGCTTGTGTTCTTCATGTTTTAAACTTCAATATTGATCATCTTGTTTCTTTATTAGGCTACTTTAATCTCTTCCACCCAGACTTTTCATTAGGTTAGTATTCTTCACTTCATGTCTTGAAGAGCTGCAGTGTGTGCAGGCTCTCTATACAGCCCACCATTAACACACCTGATCAATTAAATCAGCAAGATGACCTTTGTCACCGAGACAAAATCTTGCACACACTGCACCTCTCCAGAACAAGGAGTGGAGAATAGTAAAAACATGAAAAGCACATCCCACGTCATAACTTGAAATGAAATGAAACAACCAACAAGTACTTTAGGACAGATATGGAATACTTTACTCACTTTCAGTCACTCAATATAACATATTTACACAGCTATTTCTCTGTCAAAAACAAAAACAAAACACCTTTTAGTCTCTTTACTTCAATTGTTTCACTTTCTCTTTTAACTGTGCAAGACTTTGGTCCAGATCTGTCACCTCTGACTTCTTCTCTGTGAAACTCTTCCGGTAGGCATTTGACTTTGACAGTAGTGTGAAATCTTGCTGCTTCTCTGCCTTTTCTGCCATTTCATCCGCCTCTCTCTGCATTACTTCAATGCTGTTGATCATCTTCTGCCTCTTCGCTGTCTGGTGTGCTATGTCAGACATTAGTTCCTTTCTTTTCCTGTCATTCTCTGTTGCAACTTTTTTCTTCTTCTCATTCTCTAGGCACTGTACCTATCTCATCCTTGCCACCTTGGCATGTTGAACAAGGACCTTTGGAATGGCATCTTCCATAGGACATCCAGCCAGAGAATCCTGGACCAAGCAGAGTGAAATGAGTCCTCTCTTTTAGGTTCTCAACCAGCATGTCTTTGTTAACAGAGTATCCTCTTTCAACTGCTGCTTGCCCATGTGAGAGAGTGAAAAGGCACTTCAGCAAATCCCAGAGATTCTCATACTCTGCCACTTACACATCTCCCAAGGAATTCATCAACGCAGCAGGAATCACCTTTGTGGACAAAATCCTGAAATTCAGCCTTGTTGTGCTGGATCATCTGTGAGTGGAAGTGTTTGTACTCTGAGAGGAGCTGGTCACACTGTGGAGAAGTGCACCATTTTGCATTGAGAAGGAGTTTCAAGAGTTTTTCAAATTTGAATATTGAACTTTTCTCCTCGGTTACCATGGCCACTGGGTCAAGGGAGCTCAGGAGTCTTACCGCAGGATACATCAGAGGGCTTCTCTCCAGCAGCTTTTTGCTGGTTGTCGCGAGGAAGGTGATGCACTGAGGGGACAAGAGTTCAAGAAGGAATGCATTTGCTTGAAGTTTCTGTGATGCTTTATCCAGAGCTTGTTTGGTGGCAAAGCCTATGTCAAGCTGTTTGAGTGGTACATGCAGTGTTTTGTCCAGTGGGTCAAGTTTGAGCATCTGGAGGACTCTTTGTATTCTCCAGGACATCTCTCTTGATGAAGCAAGACTGCAGGCTCATCAGAGTAGACTGCAGCTCTTCTGCCAAAAAGGGCACCATTGGTGCATCTGTCTGAAAGGTTTCCAGAAATGGTTTCAGCTGTCTTGCAACAAATGCAAAGAAATGCAGTTTTGCCTCGAAAAGTGGGTCAGCAGCTGCCTCTTTCACCAAAGTGTAGGACACTGAGGTTGGAACTTTGCTTTTAGGAAGTTTCTTGTGGCTGAAATATACTTGAGTGCAGCTGGTCATATCTCAACTGCACACTCTGCAACTTGCAGATCTTCCACCCATCTGTGGGCACAAAACTTCAGAGGAAATGTTGTTGCTGTCATCAAGTTAGCAAAATTGTCTCTTCTGGCCGGTGTGTCGTGAAAGAGCTGCCACAGGGCTCTCGGTGTTTCTCCCAGTTTCCAGTCTCTTTCTCACCCTGTTGAAAACTGCCATGAACAACATGCAGACCACAGCTTCCCAGGTTGAGCAGATGTGGTAGATTTGGGTCCATTTGTCTTCTCTCCTCTTCAAATATTCGCAGAAACTTCCAGTTGACCTTTGGGCCATTCATGGAGATTTGAAGGAGCTTCTTGGGATCAAGAAGAGATAAACTTATTTTGATTTTCTCAAGGAGCCGCTCTGCTTGAGTGTGTCCCAAAAACTCTGAGTCAAGATAATGCACCACAACCTTACACACATCCTCACTCCAGTATCGAACGACCACATCCATCTGGTCTGTCTGTGTTACTTTGTTTAGGCATTCATCAAAAGAGATAACATAGCACTTTGACATTCTTATGCCCTTGATTAGCTTCTCTTTGAAATACGATGACAAACCAAAACATACAAGGTAGGCTGCTTTCATTGCACCACAGTGAAATTTCAAGGAAATTTTCGTGTCTGGAAACATTTTTCCAAAAATGTCAGCCACATCTGTGCATGAATTCAAGGAGTAGTGTGACGTCACCATTTTGATAACCCAGCAGATCTCTGCTTCAAGTACAGCTTCGTTCGAAAAAAAAGTTGAAACCGAGTTAGACCGTTGTGGTCCTGAGCTTGTTCCATCACCGGCACCTGCATTTGATGTTTGTGGTCCTGTGCTTCCTCCCTGACTGCCACTTTCCTCAACTGCTGTCTCAGATGGCCTTCTCATAAAATGTGTCATGCGAGGCTCATTTTGTAACTGTCCTGCTACTTTCAGATGTCCTTGGCCTCGTGCATGGCTCTTGAGTGCTGAGATGCCCATATTACCGACATCAAAGGACTTCCTACAAAAACTTGCAATATGCCCTGTGCACATCTCCTGATACTTCCCCTATCAAGTCCCTGAACAGAGGCTCTTCTTTCCAGTCCACTTTAAACTTGCACTGCCTTCCTGACCTCCTGACTCACTCCTTTAATAATAAAACACAGCAAAGCATTGCATCACTTTTACAAATAAGATTGAAAAGTGTCTAATGAATGTAACGATTACCAAAGAGCCACCATAGATATAGAGCTCTAAATTCATTCCAACTTGGGAGTGAGAGCTCTGTATGATTTTGCTCTGTATGATATCAAACCAATGAAAATTATAACGCACACACAAAGTTGCCTACTGAGGGATTTTTATTACTCAAACTATCATATCAAATGAGGGTTTAGGTTCTAGCTTCATTGAACTACACAGTCAATGTCAGGAGGAGTCAGCTGCACTTGCACAGACCCTTCAGTCACATACTGAGAAAAGAGACCAGCCTACCTATGGAGATCCACACACACAACCAAAAGTGTGCGTACACACACACACACACAAAAAGACAGTAAGCACTCATAGGTGCATTCACACAGATTTTGTATTTTTTGATAATAGACTACACATGGAGATACATGTTATGCGTGCGTATGCACATGCATGCACACACACACAGTATACACAAGCACAGTGCACATACACTCATAGGTACATTCACACAGAGCTTTGAGTTTTTGATAAGAGACTTCACACGTTGATACACGTTGTGCGCGCGCGCACACACACACGCGTGACTGCAAGTCCGCTCTCAATTCTCAGTGCATTACCTGAAGTGAGCATGAATCTGTCAATGAGGAAGCACTACACAACAGTTACTTTCATGTTGCATATTGTTTCCCAACAACAAGATTAGCTAGCTACCAGTAGCCTACGTTTGAGAAAAGGCATTACCACAGCATCAGGATCACACTCACGCATCATCCCTCACCCCAACAACGAGTTGACTAGCTCGGTAGCTTGCTATCGTTACTAAATTTGATTCCAGCTAGGCTAACATACAACAAAGTAATTGCAATTAAACATAACAACCAGTCTCAATGCATAATGTTAGCGACACAAATTGTCTTACTTCTCACCACATCGCAGTTTCTGTCAACGAGTTGAACCGAGAGCACGGTCAAGCGGCGCAGTTATTGATGCTTTCAACCTGCACTGAACTGACCTTCCCTGGACTCTGATGTTGCCGCAGCGCGCTAATACAAGCTACAGTATGCCCAAAAACTTTTTGAATTGATGCAACTGCTTATTCGTTCGAGTTACTATGGCATCTGTAATCTTGTATGATTTTTCCAGGACATTTTATTTTTTTTTCTCATTTTCCATGTGTTTTCCAGGCCTGGAAGTCTAGTCTTTAATTTTCCAGGTTTTCCAGGACGCATGAGAACCCTGTACAAGATGTACCGGTCAGATCTTTTATTATTTGTTTATTTATCTAGGTCCAGGGTATGCAGTTTTAGATCCCTAGGATTTCTAGCCTCCTACTTTAAATGAAAATGAAAAGACTGCATTTTGATGTGAATGCAAGGCACAATGTAGCCACTTGCCCCATATACAGCACTCAAAGGAACTCCAGTCTACGCTTATCTGATGAAATAGGCACTCGTGCTGAGTTGTATTGAAAGATTCTGAAATTAGAATTAGAATTACTAAAGCCAACTCTGTATGCCTCTTACGGGCCTAAAAAATAAAACATTGTTAAGTTGAAATATGGTACTGCATATGATTTTTAAAATCAAAAAATCTTCAAGCCATGTCTACCTGACGTGCTGACAAGTTTAAATACCTGCATTTCATTTTCAGAGGTTTTTTTGTTTTTTTCTCAAATGTATTTAAGAGGCAAATCATTCTCAAACAAATCGTAAAAACATTGATACATATTTAAAGTATAAACAAATTAAAAACAATTCCAATTTACATGAGCCTGGTCATTGTCAGTATTTACATGGTTTGCAAACCTGGTCAGGTTTAAAA
The DNA here is from genome assembly GCA_030684275.1 of Acipenser oxyrinchus oxyrinchus. Taxonomy (NCBI): domain Eukaryota; kingdom Metazoa; phylum Chordata; class Actinopteri; order Acipenseriformes; family Acipenseridae; genus Acipenser; species Acipenser oxyrinchus. The sequence goes on along the minus strand of CM060248.1, from coordinate 101,968,764 downwards.
TAAATACTTTGAGTGATTTAAAACAGGTATTCTGAGGGGGCTGTGTTTATGTTTGAAGGCAAAGATGAGATGCCTGATATGCAAAGGCACATTGGCTTAGGGATCCAAGGTAAACTGGAGCATTTCCAGAGTAAACCTTATAAACTAAATACAAGAGTGCCTTCTATTATCCAGACTGAGAATCTGCATTCAGTATAAATCTTGCACCACTATTATCGATGGGAACCAGCGTTGTCTGGGATGTGCTTGTGTTACTGAATCAGCATAGTCTATTAACGGTAATATTGTGTGGGTTACCAATCGAATACTACCATCTTGAGGGAAACACTGTCTGTGTCTGCACAGAAAACCAAGTTTAACTGCATTTGCGAACCAGATGTTCAATGTGGTATTCAAAATTTAGCAATGAATGAAGCCATAATCCAAGGTATTTACATTGTGTTACAGTTCAAGACTAGTGCCATCATTTGATACAAGAACAAGATTCTTTTTTACATTGTGCAATTTAGGTGCAGGTCCAAATAGCATGGTTTTAGTTTTAGTAGGATTTAAAACCAACCTTATATTTACTAGTTCATTTTGTAAGGCCCCATAGTCTTTTTGAAGGTTATGTTGGATTTTACTCAAACAACGGCCACCAACATTGAGGACTGTATCATCCACATTAATGAAATTGTGGGATATTTAAGAACATTACACGTCACGTCATTGAACCTTGAGGAAGCTCTCTTTTGATCATGGTCAGATGTAGTACTACCACTAGTCAACCTACGAGTCCGCTCCTGTAAGTGATTTTTAAAGCAACTTACAGCAAGAGAATCAAAGCAAATATTCTGCAGTTTAATAATCATGATTTCATGGTCAACAGTATCAAAAGCATTGCAGCTACTGAACCAACATGTAGACTAGTCTAATCTATATATATATATATAATCTATATCTATATCTATATATATATCTATATCTATATCTATATATATCTCCCGCTGGTGTTTTATTTTTACATTAAAAAAATCCAAATTCAAATTATTAAAATGGTTGGCAGAGCCCTGCATTAGGAGTGTAGAACTACTGCATTAGTCAAGTCAAGCACCATTTTTTTTATTTAAGTGGTAATGTATTACTATAATAATGTATATATTCATTGTTATTTAAATGATTTCACTTTTGTCTTGTTTATTTCCAGTTATTCAGCTTTTGTCCATCATTTAAATACAGTTTAAAAACACACAAACATCACACTACACTTGCCAATTCATGACACTAGGTACACAAAAGCAATAATAAATAAAGAAATATACCTGACATGGTTGCTGCAAAACTTAGTACACTGGGGTTGGTTAATACATATTAACCTCCCATCTCCTTGATCTGCTGCTGCTGTTTTCTCTGACGTATCCTCGGTCTTCTCATAACCTGAAAGAGAAACCATGTAAGAACCGAGATAGTGCAAGAACCATAGAATGGGGTTAAAACTCAGCCAGGCCCTGTGACCACATTACAACTGCGAAATGAGTTTTTACATTTTCTGGTTGCCTACAGCATTTTGCTTAACGGTTCCAACTGCAACCAATGTGATGTACAGTAATAATAACTGATCGGTGATATAACAGAACCTGTGACTTTCTTTACAGATAGAAGATTTATTGAGAGGAATTGAGAAAGCAAAAGTTAACTGCACAAAGAAAAGAACAAAACAAATAATATTAGAAAGACCTGTGAAAGACATGCTTTATTAAACATTTAAAAGCTAAAAGTGCAATCTGCTATAATACTGAAACACAATCCATTTTAAACTTAAAGCATTACTGCCAGCACATCATAATAATCCACTTCATCGTCCTTGTATCTTTCTAGTTTCAACGCTAACTGGTGCTGGATTTAAGTCTTTTTGTGGTGCATGTATATAAAAGGAAGTATGATTTGAATATTCTTAAAGGAGGCAAAAATATTACAGTATGAAATATGAGTTTTCTTGTAGTTGTGTTTGTTTTTATAGTTGTTCTAATCAACTAAACACAGAATGGAAGAGCAACTGTTTTGTCTCTGTACTGTAGCTTGTTTTTTTAAAGCAAATTTTTTTTTAAATCTTAGTTAGCATTAGTAACGTAATTTTACCAAAAAAATAATTGTGTGTAGAATACACACACAGTCGAATTGGGTACTGAAGCACACGCGAGTGTGTGCTGGGAGGGAGTTACTGTAACTCAAGTGTGCTGTGTAAATAACACCCGAGAAAAGATGTCGTACTGGTCTAATTATTATTGTCATTACGCAGCAAATAAGTAAACTAGCTGATCGTGGGGATTACACATTTAAAATAAAAATGCATTTAACCAAATACTTACCATCCCCATTGCAGTAAATATGGTCCTAAATATCTTAATGTGGTGTTTTGTAAAGAAAAAAGCTGGGAGCGTTTGCTTAACATTTGATGGTTGGAGGTGGCATTTTAATAATGAAAATGGACATTTGAACAAAATATGAATAATCTTCGTCTCACAACCAATTCCTTTGGCGCAAACTTTCTGCAGCTCTGTTATATGGTATGAAAAATATCTAAAAATGCTAAAAAGAAATGTAGGGCCACAAAATATGTGAATTACATGACTGTATAGCTTTGCTTTGTTCTGTTAAATTAACAGAGGGGTTTATCTTTTAAACAGTTCATTTAATGACTGGAGGAAATACTTTGGAAATACTCTTTGTGGTTCCACGAGTCATTGTCGAGGTCTATAAAAAAACAACATGAAAGGCTTTAGTTACGGTTAGAGTTCAATAAAGCATGCTTTTCTTTAACCCTTAAATATATAGTGTGTTTTTTATTCCTGTTTTATCCTTCTTTTATTTTAAACCCCAGAATATCTGTCTCACATAGTTTCAATTCCACTTGCTCATCCAGGTGACCAAGTTTTCAGGGACCCGATGATTATGAAAAAGGAACAAAAAAGAAAGTTCGCTATTAAAACCATAAGAAAAACCGAATGACGTACCATTATTGCCACGGTCTTCAACTGTACACACACTGGAACACGTATCGCTCTGTAAATGCACTACACAGAGTATGGGGAACTGTATCATTAAAAGGGGAATTTGGGTGATGTCCCATTTAACACCTGTCAATGACTCAAAACCTGCACTAGCTCAACTAACACTGACTGTAACTGTATCTTCCAGTGCAGAAAAATGGTGGTTGCTATAAAAAAGGAAATAAAGAGAACATTATAGCAAAACTAATAAGAATACTATGACAGTAATGAGTTACAGTAGACAGGGTATATAAATATTTAAGACTTGGTTATTAAACACAGTAACCAGTTCCAGTTTTGGTGGGCTTGCAATGATCAGTTGAGGAATGAATAGTGACTGACTGCCTCGTCTCGTCAGTGTTAAAAGGCCACTCCTGTACTTGTAACACAGAATGACTATAACAGACCTTTACATGTTCGGTAGCTATTCAGAAGAAAAGGTTGAGCATGTTACCCAGACAGCTTAATTTATTCCGAAACATAGGGGACAACACCTCTTTGAAATATCTAATTTAAAATGGTCATATATTTGTTGAATAATGTCAAGGATTTATTTCAGACAAGGTCCAAGATAGCTACATACTCAAACTGAGAAAATCTACAGTATGTGCACAAATGAGGCAACTGCTTTTACTGTGGTTGACTTTGTATGGTGTCAACAGTATAGGCAAAAAACATTACAAATAAATAAAACCTTGTGAAAATGTAGTCCATTATTTTGATTGCTTTATTTTTTCTGTCACAAATATTCCATCTTCTGTTCAAATAGACATTGAATCAAAGGCCCATGCCAAGTTTGTGACAGCACATGATCTCCTGTGCTGGGAGAATATATACAAAAAAAACAAAAACAAGACAGATTAAAAGTAATTTGCAATCCAGAGATTTCACAGTTCTCAAAACCCAGTGCAGTACAGCGGCCATTTTGAAAAGAGCTTTGAAACAGAGTTTAAAGTCGTAAGTGTAAAAAGTTGTCAGGATGTTAAGAATGAAAATGACAGGTACGTTATTTAAACAATTGGAGTAACACGTGGGGCTCTATAACGCTATATTTTTTGGATCCCCACTACTTACAATACTCTTTAATCACTATTTATCCATGTAAAACATGGTAGTGTTTATCATACAATACCATGCAGAGGGTGCTTCTAGTAAATGAGATTCACCCATTAGAAGTAAACTACAGTAGAACTAGAAAACTGTTTTTTTTTCTTTTGCACATTTTCAAGGAGTCAGTTCTTTTGGTTGCTTTTGGTCTCTTGTATATATGGCCATAATTCCTTTATTTTGTATCCAATTTGTTCATTTTTTTCCCCCCATGTTCACGACATGTTGAAGTTTCACTGTCAGATTTGAGCTGGCCATGCTAAAATACTTTTTACAAACAATAAATAATGTTGTTTTTTTTTCTAAAAAGAGAGTCTCTTTTTCTGTGGTTTTTGTTATCTGTATTGAACAGGGTGAGTTTCAGTGTGAGCTTCACTTTTTTTTTATGAAAGCCTAGTGTGTGCACATTCATTTCATGTATGACATGTACCTGTAACCTTTAATATAGTTAAAGAAAATGCCACAAATCTAAACAGTAAAAAAAAAAAGGACACAAATAGCTGGGACCCTATGTGGAGTGATTAAAGTCTTAAAAAAACAGATGGTTTATAAATTAGAAGGACTCTTGCAATTTCACACTGTACTTAAGCCCCTTTCACACTGGCACTTCTATCTGGGTCCTGGCTATCTGGGTCATGAAACCACAAAGTGTGAAACCACGTACCTGGGTTGTGGGTCGACTCACTTTGACCCTGGTTGAGGGAGACGAAATGCATGACGGCCGTTCGTAAGCAGACGAAATAACAAACAGCCACGTCTGCATGACGGTTTCACTTACACCAGGAACATTTCTGCTTATTCTGTTTCACCATATTTCTGTTGATTGAGACCCACCATGAGCCAGATTGCAGCAGGGATGAAGAAATATTTGCTCTAATCAACATTTGGACCAACAGTTCAATCCAGAGAAGCTTGGATGGAAGAGTCCATAACAAGCTGCTTCCAGGGCATTGATATATGCATTGTGTTCTTGCGTCTGTCACCCAGGTCAACCCTGCTTTATCAAAAGCAGTGTGAGATCACGTAGCCGACCCGCAAGACCCCAGGTCCAGTAGAGCATGTCAGTGTGAAAGGGGCTTTAGTAAGATCTTTAGGTGTTAGAGTGCAATTGATACTGCTTGAGCAGTTTGCTGCACTATAACATCTTCAGCTGAATCCGTTTTTGATCAACACTGATCTTGCAAATACAGTTGAAAACATCAATGTTGGAACAGGTGAGAGAATCATAGAACCCTGATGTTTGTACAATTACTGTAGCATTGAGACATCTTCTGTACAGTCACATCAAAAAACTTTCATAGGACAGTGTGGTAGCAACTACTCTGTGAATTACTGACACAAAAAATGTTAATATGGACGATACCCAAAATCAAATTTAACACACAAGGCAAGTATCCATCGACTGAAGAAATCTACAGTAAGGGTAGTCATTTTTCTGGTTTAGCACCTCTTTTTAATATTGAAGTAATGTGACTTGTACATGGAACCCATTAAATAAGTGAGGGTTCAGACAGTCACAAAATGTCGGTTCAGACAGTCACAAAATATCATGTACATAAATAATGTATTCCTATTCTGCAACAGTCTGTGACAAGAAAAAATAAAACAAATTATATGTAAAAAAAAAAAACTTTCATTATGCTTCAGCTGAGAAGTACAAAGCACAGCAACCGCATGTGTTGATAAGTGCAATGTCAGTTTCATTTCTGACAGTAACTGAAATATTGTGGTGAGACCTTTGCGATTGCACAATATCCAGAGATACTGAAAAAAATATATATATATATCAGCACATTCTAGTTTTTCTCAGAAAAACGTTACTGTTACTGTAATTTATTTTATAAGAAATACATATCAGACACCCACAACATTTCTTCTCAGTCGAGTTTGTGACACATTTATTTTGTATTTATTTAAATATTTATCTAGACCTTGTGACCCCAGGCTTCCATCCTATCACCACATCTTACATAAAATAATGCAACTTATTCATGTTAACACCTTGGCTGATAGGGGACCCACATCCATTTTTGTTGGCGCAAGGTGTGGTCCCAAGGTAATGCATAAAAAAAAGGGATTCAGTGAAATTTCAATGTGTCTGTTACACATGTACATTTGTATATATTGTGTGTGTGTTGTGTAATCACTGTAAATGTTTATATTTGAAAGCTGGGTTTGAATCCCTGCTTTAGTGTCTGGCAGGCAGACAAGCCAGGCATGTGAGAATGCAGCTGCCCTGGTTAGTATGAACAAACATGTGCAGAATGTGGTTAGACTCAACTGAATGTATAGAAGTAGAGCCAGTTGCTTTGTTCTGGGGTTGGATCAGTTTGAGGATAGCTTTTAATTGGGTGATTTCAGGTGTGTCTGTTTAATTGTTTGTTTTGTTTATTAATAATACAAGTGCACAGAAATTGCTAAAACTGAAATCTCTGCCTCTGAGTCTACCCTTCTGCATACCGAAATGTGATTAATGTTAGATTAATAGTAAGCCCATTATGCTTGTGGTGACAGGTCTATCCCAATATACTGTACAGAAGTTCAAAAAGTCTTGAGCTTGCCAGTAGTTTGGTATAGTTTACTTACCCAATTTGGATACAGTAAGACATCTACTGTGTAACAATCTACTGTGTAACAAACCTTATATTTTAAAGCAGCAAGCACTATTTAAATTGAACGACCCTTCTTTGTATTGAAATAAAAGTGAATTCTTACTTGTTTGGTTGTTAGTAGCTTACTGATCCCAGAATCTCATCAAGCAGCTTCTTGAAGGATCCCAGGGTGTCAGCTTCAACAACATTACTGGGGAGTTGGTTCCAGACTCCACCAATTCTCTGTGTAAAAAACTGCCTCCTATTTTCTGTTCTGAATGCCCCCTTATCTAATCTACATTTGTGACCCCTGGTCCTTGTTTCCTTTTTCAGGTTGAAAAAGTCCCCTGGGTAGACATTGTCAATACCTTTTAGAATTGTGAATGTTTGAATCAGATCACCATGTAGTCTTCTTTGTTCAAGATTCCATTCTTTTAGCCTGTCTGCATACAACATGCCTTTTAAACCCAGAATAATTCTGGTCGCTTTTCTTTGCACTCTTTCTAGAGCAGCAATATCCCTTTTGTAACGAGGTGACCAGAACTGAACACAATATTCTAGATGAGGTCTTACTAATGCATTGCAAAGTTTTAACATTATTTCCCTTGACTTACATTCAACACTTTTTACTATATTTCCGAGCATTTTGTTGGGCTTTTTTTTATAGCTTCCCCACATTGTCTAGATGAAGACATTTCTGAGTCAACATAAACTCCTAGATCTTTTTCATAGATTCCTTCTTCAATTTCAGTATTGCTTACGGTACCAGAATCGAAGTCATTAATGTAGATTAGGAATAGCAGAGGAACTAATACTGATCCCTGTGGTACACTACTGGTTACCTCGCTCCATTTTGAGGTTTCTCCTCTAATCAGTACTTTCTGCTTTCTACATGTTAACCACTCCCTAATCCATGTGCATGCATTTCCATGAATCCCTACTGCGTTCAGTTTGAGAATTAATCTTTTATGCTTTGCAATTATCCATGGTTGATGTTGCATCCTCAAAAAAAAAAATCAAGCAGGTTAGTTAGACACGATCTCCTCACATATGCAAAGGACTTCTGTATTTCACAAATGTGGAGGCTCTGAATCTAACTGCAGTAGAAGGGTGGCTGCTGTACTGTCCACGTTTATCAAATCCATTCATGTAATCCTTATTTACTAGTGTTCTGGAAAACAAAGTCGTGTATGTTTTACCCACAAGACAAAAGAACAATGGCGAGAGTCTACAGAGATACTGCACAGGGTACAAGTGGAGCCAAACTGCATCCGTTTTATTTATAGTAAAAACAACGGACAAGACGGGTTACAAATCCAGTCAGACTTCCTCTTGCCACTTAAACCATCACATATCTTCACTGCTTCCATGCATGCTTTGAATCCCTTGGAAAATAGCTTTGAATATGAAATGTGTATTGTCTAATGAATAACACTGTTCTTACAGTAAAGTAGGCCTATATCCTCTGAGAAACACACTGTACTGCAATGTGAAGGCTCCCCAAATTAAACTAAGGGTGTTAATGTTTCAAATTCAACATTAATGTGGTGCTGCTTGCAGTACAAGTCAAACCCAATGTAGTTAACAAACAGAATACTTTATAAAATGTTCCTTTTGAAATCACCCCAAGCTGTGTGAGAGTACAGGGGGCAGAAATCAGGGTTCTAAACTGAAAAACAGACTTGTAGTCGATTCCTTAGTCCCTATCATTCGAGTCCAAACCCAAGTCGTTGAAAACAAACTCAATTTTCATTAAAACTAGTGGTAGTCGGGAGGAACAGTTTACCAAGCGCAGTGCGCCGAGTACCACTTAACACGTACCTGAAAATAACACTACACCGGTAAGAAATTAAAGTTACTTTCACCTCAGATAATGTATTTGTCATCTTTTCTCTTTTACACAAAAGCATATTACATTTATGTATGTCCCCTTTGTGTAGGTTCGTAATGGAATGAAAACATGCAGTTCACACAGACAGATTTCTAGGTTGACACTGCACAGCGTATTGTTAATGTGTTTTTCTTGCATCCATAATAAATTGTTTTCATTTTGGTAAATGAAGTGGTATTAAGTTATTCTGTCATTTTTTTCCTTATCAATCAGTCCTTCTGTCATATCAGTCTGATATATCTGTCTGTTTGATGATAAGCAATTTTCAATTTTAGTGCCTAGTTTTACACTGAATTTGTCAGGTGAATTCATTGACGTTTCTTGCAAACAGTGATGGTGTGTGCTGGGAACGAGTGGAGATTAGAAGCAAAGCACAGAATATTTAAATCACACAGCGACTTTCTGATATGAATTAAGAAGCTCTAGAAGTACGACTATAACTTATATGATTATTGTATTTTAGAGTCGAGTCCGAGTCAGAGTCACACAATGTCTAGTTAGAGTCGAGTCCTAGTCCGAGTCACACAAAGTCGAGTCAGAGTCGAGTCCGAGTCACACAAGGTCTAGTCGGAGTCAAGTTTGAGTCCGAGTCACACAAGGTCGAGTCAGAGTCAAGGTCGAGTCAGAGTCGAGTCTGAGTCCGAGTCACACAAGGTCGAGTCAGAGTCGAGTCCGAGTCACACAAGGTCGAGTCAGAGTCGAGTCTGAGTCCGAGTCACACAAGGTCGAGTCAGAGTCGAGTCCGAGTCACACAAGGTCGAGTCAGAGTCGAGTCTGAGTCCGAGTCACACAAGGTCGAGTCAGAGTCGAGTCCGAGTCACACAAGGTCGAGTCAGAGTCGGGTCTGAGTCCGAGTCACACAAGGTCGAGTCAGAGTCCGAGTCACACAAGGTCGAGTCAGAGTCCGAGTCACACAAGGTCGAGTCAGAGTCGAGTCCGAGTCACACAAGGTCGAGTCAGAGTCAAGTTTGAGTCCGAGTCACACAAGGTCGAGTCAGAGTCGAGTCTGAGTCCGAGTCACACAAGGTCGAGTCAGAGTCGAGTCCGAGTCACACAAGGTCGAGTCAGAGTCGAAGTCTGAGTCCGAGTCACACAAGGTCGAAGTCAGAGTCGAGTCCGAGTCACACAAGGTCGAGTCAGAGTCGAGTCTGAGTCCGAGTCACACAAGGTCGAGTCAGAGTCGAGTCCGAGTCACACAAGGTCGAGTCAGAGTCGGGTCTGAGTCCGAGTCACACAAGGTCGAAGTCTGAGTCCGAGGTCACACAAGGTCGAAGTCAGAGTCCGAGGTCACACAAGGTCGAGTCAGAGTCGAGTCCGAGTCACACAAGGTCGAGTCAGAGTCGGGTCTGAGTCCGAGTCACACAAGGTCGAGTCAGAGTCGAGTCCGAGTCACACAAGGTCGAGTCAGAGTCGGGTCTGAGTCCGAGTCACACAAGGTCGAGTCAGAGTCCGAGTCACACAAGGTCGAGTCAGAGTCGAGTCCGAGTCACACAAGGTCGAGTCAGAGTCCGAGTCACACAAGGTCGAGTCAGAGTCGAGTCAGAGTCACACAAGGTCGAGTCAGAGTCCGAGTCACACAAGGTCGAGTCAGAGTCGAGTCCGAGTCACACAAGGTCGAGTCAGAGTCCGAGTCACACAAGGTCGAGTCAGAGTCCGAGTCACACAAGGTCGAGTCAGAGTCCGAGTCACACAAGGTCGAGTCAGAGTCGGGTCTGAGTCCGAGTCACACAAGGTCGAGTCAGAGTCCGAGTCACACAAGGTCGAGTCCGAGTCACACAAGGTCGAGTCAGAGTCCGAGTCACACAAGGTCGAGTCAGAGTCGAGTCAGAGTCACACAAGGTCGAGTCAGAGTCCGAGTCACACAAGGTCGAGTCAGAGTCGAGTCCGAGTCACACAAGGTCGAGTCAGAGTCCGAGTCACACAAGGTCGAGTCAGAGTCCGAGTCACAGCAAGGTCGACAGTCAGAGGTCGAGTCAGAGTCCGAGTCACACAAGGTCGAGTCAGAGTCCGAGTCACACAAGGTCGAGTCAGAGTCGAGTCTGAGTCCGAGTCACACAAGGTCGAGTCAGAGTCGAGTCTGAGTTCGAGTCACACAAGGTCGAGTCAGAGTTGAGTCTAAGTCCAAGTCACACAAGGTCGAGTCAGAGTCGAGTCTGAGTCCAAGTCACACAAGGTCGAGTCAGAGTCGAGTCTGAGTTCGAGTCACACAAGGTCGAGTCAGAGTCGAGTCTGAGTTCGAGTCACACAAGGTCGAGTCAGAGTCGAGTCTAAGTCCAAGTCACACAAGGTCGAGTCAGAGTCGAGTCTGAGTTCGAGTCACACAAGGTCGAGTCAGAGTCGAGTCTGAGTCTTTTGCGGGCGTGACTTTAGTGCGAGTTGCGAAAAATGTGACTTGAGTCCTACAAGTCTGCTGAAAAGTCACTGTGGAAGGCACCCTGATGTAAACAAGAGGAGGTTTCAAATGAAAAGCACTTGTCGTCCCTGATGTTGTCATATACTGTACAGCATTGCAGCCATCCGGACTAAAAATAGATATCCAGCATTATATTATTATAGTCAGGAGCGTTACTAGAGTTCAGCTGCAGCTGGCTGAGAGCCATTCAGGCCATGTGAGTCTGCAAACTAGTACCACAGAAAAGGAACATCCTGGATTAGAGAGTCTACAAGCAAAATTAATCTTTGGAGAAGATGTACTACAATGATTTACTGTGTACCGATGAATCGTGATCGTTATATGATGGGGCATTTCACATAGAGATGTGCACAGTATAGTGTGTATAATATGTGAGAAATGATCAAAATCAGTACATTGCTACCGGAAGTCCACCAAAAGGTTCTTAAATAAGAAATACATGATTATAGTTGCTATAAATACACACTTTATCTCATTTAACTTTTACCAAAATATCATTAAAGTGGACATATCACAACAAATGAATTGTATTGTGACCATCAGGTATAGCACTGTATCATTACCTTGCTATATCATCACACCCTTAATTTTAAGTTCAAAGACAAACATTCCCTATTGCTCCCTTCTGCCATGATGCATCTGCTGCTGGTACAGTAAGGAGATCTTTGTTGTGTTGCAAGTTTCTAAAAGTCAAAGTATTTAGATACTCGCAAACATCCTTTTCACAACAACATTACAGTAGTTTTGAGATGCACTATAATCCTACTGTACCTGAAGAAGTTTCCTCTCCTAGGGGGGTTGCTTCACTTATCGTGGTCTTTCCAACACCTACAGTAAAGTTCCATTAACCTTCTACCAGTTTTTGTAGCTTACACACAGTTACAGTATTACATTTTATTTTAAACAAAATGACAAGATCTCTCGTCAAAGGCACGAAGAGGTTAGGCACTGCCACAGTTCTTAGGATTGTCTCTTTAGCATTTTCTTGCTTTTGTTTCGTTATGGATACAACAAATCTGAAAGCCCAACACAGTCTGGTCTGTCTCCCAGGGGTTACTCAGTAGATTTGTTTTAATGAATGAGGGAATTGGACTTAAAAATGTATATTTTGTTTTTACCAATCTGTATTCTCTTGGTTGCTAAATGAGGATGACAACTCAATACTTCTCCTGCGTATCCTGATGACTTCCATTATATTAAATATAAAGACTCATCATTGCAAGACAATAAAAAGGGCTCTGAAATGGGAAACTTTGACAGACTTGGTTTCAATAAATTCCGTTAGTGTGCATGTTAAAAGAAACAAAGTCCCTGCACAATATCTAGGCCTATCTACTGTCCTGTATGCAATATTGTTAACAAAATCTTTACAATACACAAACAGACAAATCAATAGCGTCTTGTAATTACATTGGATCCAGGCCAAATAACTATAATTGCATCTGTCAGCCACAGGTCACATGCTTGAATAACAGCACAAATGCGCTACGTAGGCTAGATCTCAGCCTCCACCTGCAAGGTTCAGAGACACAAGGTTGTCATAGAAACCTAGCACTTTGCTCTGAGGACTAAGACAGACGCATACTTTGCAACAAGCTGCAGAACACTTTGCTACCCATAATGCACTCACATCTTGGAATGCTTCTGTGGAAGGAAAACAAAACGGGCCTAGCTTAATTACACTTTTCCTGGCATTATTTCTACGAATCCAGTTAAAAACAAACAAAAAAGCACATCTACATTATATTGATATCGTGGGGGATCTCATTAAACAAAGCCCTAATTGCTCATGCCATTCCTACAGTATACTACTGTACTTCATGATAAAAGATATACTGAACAGTCTAAAGAACTTGCATCATAAACCTACAGCACAAAGTGAATCAAACTTAAATATTCTGTACTGCAGATGCCTTCAGAATTGTCCAGAAATGTGGTATTATCCATTTTCCTTTTTTTAATGCATGAAGTATGTTAATATAAACTAGATTAGCTTATACAGTAACTGCAACAACTTAAAATATGAAAACAGCCACTGGCTGACCATGTCCTTTAGGTATTTAAATTTCAGCACACTCATTTTCCAGGGGCATCGATTGTCATTGCCCCAGACAGTATTACCTGCTCAATTGTTTAGTTGTGCTTAACTAAAAGCGGTGCACATTTTCAAGCTAAGATGAGGCACACACTTTGTACTGCAACTACAATACATAACTGAACAGAAGGTCAGAGGATCAATGGATAATCCATGATTGGAAATCTCCAGAGCACCAACAATTAATATTGTCCTAGTCTTACTGTATATGCTTTAAAAATACACACTATTAATACCACCTAAAGAAGTTCATTTGTGCTGCCGTGTACAGAAGTAATGTAAACCTGTACCTGTCAGCAGGGTAAGATTAAGGGACTAAACCAGTTGTCTATACTGTAACATAGGGCAGAATATAAAGTACAGTATGCTGGTCAGAGTTATTAATAATCACGCAAAAGCATTGCCACCACAAGTCCCCTGCATGCTTCAAAAGGGTCATGCAGTGCCTGTACCATGGAGGGTGTTGCATTGCGAGGTGCAGCTAAGCAAGTTTATCAGTAAGTGCATCCGATGTGGCATAGCCTACTTATTCCCTGACAAGTGCTTTTTAGTGGCGCTACTTACAACAATAAATCAATGGTCCAAGCTGCTTGGCTGAGATTTCATAAATAATTTAGTTTGAGCACTTTCCAAGACTTATCCCCATCACCTATTGAATCCAGGTTAAATTTCCATTTTGATCCTTTTCATTTTTTGGTTAAGAGGCAGCACTGAAAAGAGGAACAATGTTGAGCAATGTCACACAGTAAATAGTACTGAGATTAAACAGTGGAAGAATCTTTTCAAACAGGGAGCTCAACAAGATCATTAGTAAAGCGTCTGTAAATCACGCTAGTGGAAACAGTTTAATATTTAAATTTCCATTCCATAAGACGACATGCCTAGAAAATGAACACAAATCACCAGAGGAGGCGAGGCATACATTGTTTATGACCATTTTAAACCCACTTCCTCTGACCAAATTACAGGACAGTAACATTTTGGACAGTATAAGACAGCAAAGATGGCCAATCAGCAGGTTACGTTCCCCTGAATAAATTAAATTAGGAACCGACACCTGTCTGATGGTATCCAAGAAGGAAATTAAACTATTAGTTTATTCCAGTCAATAGCAAGAATAATTTGTAAATCAAGTTTTGTAGCAGTGAGTTTCAGATGATTGGCCAATATCTTTTGGTATGCTATGGAACCCATTTTACCATGTATTGGAACTACATTTCCTGTGCCATTAGAGGTAAAACAGCCCCATAGAAGGATATTACCACATCCATGCTTGACAGTAGGTATGGTGTTCTTTTCTTTGTACGCCTCACCAGACCCTCTCCAAACGTAACGACTATCAGCGTGACCAAATTAATTTTGTTTCATTACTCCATAAAACCATTGACCAGAACTCATATCCATCATTCAAATGCTGTTTTGTCCTTGTGATGTTTTCCTAAGAGTCGCTTTTTCCTTGGCCTGTCTGTGATCATTGAGACCTTCACCATGCAATACTCGACCTGTGGTTGAAATAGAAGCCCCAGTCCCACTTGCAGCCAATTCAGTTTGTATATCTTTGGCAAATGAATCTCGGATTGTTATTAACCTCTCTCACAATTCTTCTACTTGTTCTTTGTGAAAGAACCTTTCTTCCAGACCGAGGGTCTTCAGATAGCTCTTTACTTTTTCCCATATTGACTTACTGGTAATGACAACAATCATCCTATACTTAAATCTTTTATACTCTCTAAGAATGTTCACCTACAATCCAGCATTTTCTATACTTTTCTCGAATTAGGTTCTGTATTATCATATTGGAATTTCTGCCACATTTAGAGGGTGCGAATATATACTGTTTCTTAATTAAACTAGCTACATATGTATGTGTTTATGTGTAAAAATGTCATTTTTCAATGAAGGGTAACTGAATTCATGAACAACCTTGTAAGCGGAAGTTCCTAAACGGCAATAAGCTGAAAATGCAGACCCCCTACGAGAGTGTCAAGCCATTCAGAACAGGTCTGCATTACCTTTAACCATGCTACAACTTGGCAATTATTCCTATGTTTATTAGCCTATACATATTATTACAGGTTTGCAGAATGAAGGGGTATAGGCTGGTGCTCAAAGGAAGTGACGTGTTTTTTTATTTTTTTATTTCTTTCTTTCTCACAGGCCAACAGAGCGATCTGCTCCAAAACACAGCAATAAAACAAGTAACTCCTAATTAACCCCCCCACCACCACCTTGTCCACACACCCATGAACCGAGTGCCTGGTGGCCCACACCATCAAAAAGAAAACAAGCAAAATAATGTAGCCCCTGCCGGCTGCAACATTATATAATTGCTCTAATTTTTGCTTACAGCAAGAGACAACACCCACCTGAAGGTGTCCAGTCAGTCTGTGGAGACAACTAACCACCCAGAGGACACGTGCCTGAGGGACATGTCATCCCGTCAGGAAGAGGCAGAGGTGGTGTCACATGGACTGAAAGAAAACACCTGCCAGGTAACCCTAAGATACTAAAAAAATATTCATAATCAACTGCATACTCATTTGCTTGTTCACTGATAAGCAATAAGCAAAGATAAACAATCATTGTAGCCTGGAAATTGGATGGTTCATGGTGATACAACATAGTGTTGTAGACATTAGAAACCATATGTTTTTACTGTTTATATTAATATAATATGCACTTTAAAGTTTTACAATATTTCACTTGTAATCCACACAGGTGACTTGCCAGACGGATGACACTGTGCTGATGGGGGTTAAGGCTGATCAGGTCTATGCATCAACGCTGCCAGGATTGTGTTAATGCTCAGGGAGGTCATACCCGATGCTAAACTTGTAATGTTTTCATTTTGACAGTGTGTCACGTTTCATACTGAAAACATATCATGATTCTTTGATCTGTATTGTTGTTCACATTTTCTGTGATTTTGTTTGATAGCTATGTTTAAAATATTTGATTAAATCCATGAGACCTGAGTGTCGCATTTGTTTTGTGCATCAGTATGTATCTGCAGTCTCTGCACTGGTTGGGGAGCTTATCTGGCTTATGGAATGTGTTTGCTCCCTCTTGCCTTTTACAGAGTTCAGAATGTTGGCACAGTATTTTGGGTACTTTTGCTATTGGTGATTTTTGCCACGTCAGTATTGTAAAATCTGTACACCTGCAGAGAATTCAAAATTGGTTTTATATGGTAACTAAATAGTTTCTAAAAAAGCATTGCTTTTTTGACTTGTACCATTTTATTATTTCTAAAATGATGCATTTAAAATTCTTGCTGCCCTATATATGTTTCATTTATAAGGGCTTCTGATGAACCACTGCAAAGTTTAAGGGTTGCTGAAGCATAATTATGCCAGTTTGTTCAACTGTGACATGGTCAGACAGTGAATCTCTTTGGCATGCATTATTAACCCACTCTTGTGATCTTCTGGTAGAGGCATTTCTCTTGTTGTCTAAAATATTTATGGACTATAGTTAATTATGGATTATTTACAAAGAGCTAAGACCAAACAACAAATCCTGGTGCCAGTAGGGGAGTGACGGTGTGCTAGAGTGAAGAGGCGTTATTCAAAACAACTATAAAACCCACTTCATTCAATAACCACTTGGTGAACTACCATGAACTATGCTTTTGGTTTGTACCGTGAGATACAAATATTCACTGTAAATACAAAAGTGAAACACGTTTTTTCTTTATATTACTGTACAATACTAGACTGCAAATGAAGTCCACTTTCAGTTCTGGAGCAAGCAACTTAGCAACTGGTTAAACTGTTTTCAAAGGCTGAAACACACTACAAGTAACCAAATCATAAATAATGTCTATAACAGGGGGTTCTTGGTCAGCTACTGTGCTTCCAGTACAGTTAGTGTGGGTCTCACACTGCTTCTTAAGCCTTATACTGCAAGGTTACACAAAGTATAATCATGTCTAATGCAAGTCACTTGCAGCCTATTCCTTAAAGTCTAAAAGTCTAAAAGTCTCACTCTTGAACCATTATTCTACATTCAAAACATGTGGCTCCAGGGGAAAACCTGCAGCAGACAGTACATAACAACAAAGAGTACTGAAGCACAAGTATACCGGCCTTCAGTGAGAGTTCATTGCTATACAGTACTGTATATTCACCCTTTACTGTGCAGAATTGACTTCCTGTACTACGACCAGCTCTACAACACTTGCTTTGTTAAGTCTGTGCTGTAAAACCAAATTCACTTTTGTGTGTGTGTGTGTGTGTGTGTGTGTGTGTGTGTGGGTTGCTGTGTTACTATGGAGGATAATTCGTGCCAAAATTAAATAAATAAGTAAATAAATATTGAAATACCTTACATTTATTTATTTATTTCATTTTGGCACGATCTTTTCACTCTAGTATTTCTCACTGAGCGTCAATCATACTGGAAGAGCGGGACACTGCCGCTGGTGAGTTCGATTATCTACCGACTGGTCTGCTGGTTAGTCAGCATAGAATCGCAAACTGACAGCTGAAGAAACCTTCAAATTAACATGCACATTCAGTCCAATCATTTTTCCTTTTATAAAAGGAAATTGGATAACGGGAAAACTTTTTTTTTAGCTCTGTGAGCAGAGATATAAAAAAAAGTCGTTTTCTGATTTTATAGAATTAAACACAAACAAATTTATGGTGTTAAGAATGTTACATATGTCATTCTTTATTTATTTATTTTTTGTTGCTAAACCATATGCCCTGCAGCCCACAGTGACACACTAAAATATACACTGATTTGCTTTTATATACAGTAGTTTGTTCACCCGAAAGACCTGAGGCTCGTTTGTATATCATACAATGTCGTACTATACAGCGCGTTGCTCACACAGATTGCAGGTGATAACTTAATCGAAAGACCGATCACATTTGAACTTACGATCTCGCAATATAGAAACGAGCCTCCAGGTTGTTGTCTGTGCAAAAAGAATTCTCATTGCACTCAAATGAGCTGTGTGACTGACTAATATTGCTGGAAACGGGCAGGACTAGTGGTATACATGGTTCACGTTCCAGGTAGTCAGTTTCTTTGCTATGCAGTTTACAGTCCTTTTAACTGTTGTTTTTATTTTATTTATTTTTTATTTAATATTAGTTAAATGTTCACCTATTTAGCAACCTCTTTTTGAGGATGTTAATTTGAAGGTTTCTTCAGCTGTCAGTTTGCGATTCTACGCTGGCTAACCAGCTGACCAGTCGGTAGATAATCGAACTCACCAGCGGCAGTGTCCCGCTCTTCCAGTATGATTGACGCTCAATGAGAAATACTGGAGTGAAATGATTGTGCCAAAATGGAAAATAAATAAATAAATAAATAAATAAATAAATAAATGTAACATATTTCAATTTTTATTTATTTATATAACTTGTAGAAAGCAAATTGGAAGAACCGCAAGAAGGGCCAGGCCAGTGTATAAAAGAGAATAGTAGGTATGATGTTATGTGGGGAGGGGAAATGTATTTATTTATTTTTTATACAGCAAGTAATTAGGTGGTATGATATGCAAGCTCTGCCAGAAACATAAAAAAAGGTCACAAAGACTCAGGGGGTAAATGGAGCAGTGTAGCCTGCGTATTTCTTCTTATTATTCAAATTCTTTGTCTTACTATATATTTAAGGTAAGGCAATTGTATTTTTTTGTTAAAAGTGCTCCCGGCTATAACGCTCTGGCACCCAGCTATACAGAATTCCTGGGCAGCACGGCTGTACTGGTAACACCACTGCTCTGCTAATAATAACCTACAGTACCTGACCTGTGCTGTGCTGGTCTGGTCTGCTGTAGTCATCTGATGGAAAGCACTCAATGTACTTGTTGACAAGATGAACAATTTATGATTGCTTTGCAAATCTCCAAAATAAACTTGCCCTATGATATCATGCACTGTATGCATACTGGAGCAAATTAAAACTGCAGAAATAAGACAACAAAAAATACATATTCCTCAAAGGTGGAGGGGGGAGTAACATTAGAACATGTTATTCAGCAGATATATCTGCATCAGGGCTTTCAACAAAGGAGACATGACATGATCTAGGATTAAACTGCTCACATTTCCAATTAATAAAAAGCACAGTGTTATGTCACACACACACTTGTGCATGTGTAACCGCTTGCCTACAGCAACCAGGCATGCTGTCACAAGACATTCCCTAATGTGAAGACCGCTTTAAAAAAAAAAAAAAAAGGACTCCTTCTCCGAGGGAACACAACAATCTGTTTCTTTCATGACAGGAGTATAAAGGAAACATTTGGAAGATTCAGTTAAAAACAACAGTAACTTTTCAGTTAGCACACAAAACGTTAGATTGCTGATTAACAATACATTTATTAGTAGCAGTATTAGCACAGTATAGCAGTAATTAAAGCGCACGTCTGCTAGTCACTGTGACACTAGTGACTGATCACCTTCATTTGCATGATCGCAGTGTTGAACTCTTTCCGTATACTATTGGCAGGATATGGGTTTCCTTTACTTTCACATACAAAACACAGTGATCATGAAAGCTTCCGCTTCTAGACGAAGCTACACAAACGCATTAACCCTGACTGAACAAATAAGAGAACCACAATCAAGAGTAGAGATGAAAAAATGTCAATACCTTTGCCACGATGCTGCACTAAGCATCTACACAATGTGTTAATCAACGGACACTTTGAACGACAAGACCCCCCACCCCGCAGTGTTGCCATTTTCAGACATGATTATCAAATCATGTCAACAGAATATTTTTCGTAATAAACTTTTCATTGTCTAGTTGAGAAATACTTTACTGGTCTATTATATTTATGACGAATGAGTGTGTAACCATAAAGGCTACAGATTACATGTACAGGTTACAAAAACAATGATTTTAGTAAACGTAAGACCATCCATTGTCCCGAGGGGTGGTACTTACCTTCCGCCCTGGAGCGGAGGTCGGACACTGTTTTCTGGACAGCAGGCATCTTCTCGCTATCAATAAACAGAGCCTGCAAAGGCACCTGTCAACAGAAAATTAGCTCTCCCTGCCGATGCCTTTACCCTACTTAATTATAAAACCAGAACAATGATGTGTACGAAAGTGCGGCTTTTTTGTTTTTGTCTGGCATTTACATCGAGTTATATTTGAAAGTGTAATAAATCAAAACGCAGGAGCATAAGAAAGCTGCGAAACTAAACATTTCCCTTTAGGCTGTGACAAAGACCCCGTCCCACAGCAAAGCTATCAGTTCTAGTTTCCCGATCTGAACTGAGCGTGACAGCGCCGTCTTACAATTTGGGACATACCATTCCTAATATAAAAGCAGTGGGAGATTTTTTTTTTTAAATTAGCCCACTACTTATTATAGCGTAGGTGTACACTTTCTTTTTGTTTTGGAATAGCAATAAAATCTCACTCCGTTTTTATGATTCTTGGATTCATGAAAATATGTCTCTATAATAAAAAAAACATGCAACGTATTAAATATCCTCCCTATGTGGATGTGTATGAATACATCCTAGAGGTTCCCCGCACTTCGGCAACAAAAGAAGACTGGGTCTATGGTGAATATAGTCACGACCGGTTTAATTATGTACTTTTTTCTTTCTACAAAAGCCTGAAAATAATTATTGACCATAAATTGCTCACGACTTTGTGCCTGAGTTAGTATTTATTATTTTTTACATTTTACTTATTAGTATAGCCTACTCGCTCTCGCCCAATTGAAACTGTTGCTGACATTAATTTAACACGCCCACTCATTGTTCGAAATAGATAGATTGCTGTAGCGATACGCCACAGAAGTTGCGACAAAAATATTGATTGTTGTAGCATTTCAAGCTTCAGTGTGTGTGGTTAAAAATATAAACATCCCAGATCTCAAGGTAATGTTAAACTGCAATATATATGACCATGCAATGCTACAATAACTAACCGTTTGAAATAATAATAATAATAATAATAATAATAATAATAATAATAATAATAATAATAATAATAATAATGATAATCGAAATCAATTGTTACAGAATGTTTTGCAGAAGTTGTATTACTAACTAATACATTAAATAATTAAACATTGCTGCAGTAGTTTCATCCACGTTTAAGAGCTGTACCCACACACAATTCCAAATGTAGTGCATGGAACTTCATTGAATGGAACAATGGTCACATTGCTTTTAGGCTGTTCAATAGCTTGTTCTTAAAAGCAACCAATACATGTAACGCCCATTTCGCTGTACTGTCAATTACATACAAAATGTACAGGAGTATTTAATGCAATACTTTTTGTTTCAAGTCAGTAAAATGCAGTACAATGTAGCGCACTAATAGGGAGGTTATCTTCAGTAATACTACGCAGTTATTGTACAGGGAGTCCCATTAATAAGGCATCAAGGGCATACATGTTTGGTTGTCTCTGAAAGAGGTATTAATTAAGAGTATTTTTAAAATGCTCTTAATTCATTATTGTATTAACAAATGTTATAGACCCCCAATATATTTGTATAACTGGCTATATAAATAATACTGCTTAGAAGTAGCTAGCATACTAAAAGTTTATGATGTCATATCCCAATCAGAGTTTACAGGATCAATATCTATAGGATAATATATGCATTGCATTTTTACAAGCAATGATTTTCCTGTCACCCCACCAATGTCCTGATTATACCCTAGGCCACAGAACAGATTCACTTCATTCTGAAACTTCTAAATAATGCAGAGGCAAATATTACTGGTACAAAATACTGTAAATAAAAAATTACTCATTCTAGAAGTGCTCACACTGTACTGAATGGAACGTATAGGTTAAAGAGTTTTGTGACACAAAGGAGCCCATGTTATTGTTCTGTTTTACCATGGTAACATGATGCAGTTTGTCACGTGTGTGTTCTATTGGTAAATGCAGTGTCTCAACCACTATAATGTTAATTTGCACTATATCTACGAGCAAAATGTTACAGTGTATACCAAAGATTTTTTCATTACCTCCATGTACAGAGCACCACTTGAGGTTGTCTAACAGTAATTTGCACTATAGAGTAGGTGATAAGCTGATTGCCCACTCTTGGTTTCAGGCTGTTTAAAACCCCCAAGTTGAACACTATTCTTCCCTGACATCATACAGTATAGTGTGGTGCTCTTAAGTTAATGATGCTCTGATAGATGATAATCAATGATCTAGGTGTCTGAATATACTGTTAGTAGTTAAATAAAAACTGTCTAACAATAGGTTGCTCAGTTTCAGTTTGCCCATATGCAGTATCACAGTCCTGTTGGTTTAGAAAGTGAACAGAAATCACAGTATGAGAGAGAGAGAGAGAGAGAGAGAGAGAGAGAGAGAGAGAGAGAGAGAGAGAGAGAGAGAGAGAGAGACTTTTACTGGCTCTGGGGATCAGCCTTAGCCTCCCCAGCGCGTCAGCACTAAAACCCTAAAAAACAAACAATAATCACAGAATTAATATCTTTTAAAAAAGCAAAATTAAATTGTTATCATCATTTAATTTACACACAGTCTTATCCACACACCATAGAACTTCAAATGTGTCTATATTATTCATCATTTTACAGAAACTGTGTTCCAATTCTATCCTTGTGGTCAATAGTACAGTATGGATGAGGTTAAATGTGCATGTTTAGAATTTTTTTTTTTAACGTGATCCACTGTCAAAAGATCGCCTCATTTGAGAGTGATCCATCTGACTCGTGAAACTTTGTTCTTGTAAGGTATGAATAGTTGACAAATATTGCATTATAATAGTGAATTATTCGACATTGCCACGCTCTTATAAATAAAACTGTTACGCTTTATTTAAACCAATGAATATAGTTTTCAATCTGGATGTTTTCAGGAACAAAATTAAAGGATACACCTTGGTTAATGAATATGAATCTATATGCATGTAAGATATGAAAACATATTTTAATATTAGCTATTTAATAAGCTAATATGGGGGCATGCATTTTGGTTACGTTTTATGAATGCTTAATCCTTGACATACAGCTATGGCCAAAAGTTTTGCATCCCGTTATAGAATTAGAATTAAAGTCGAATAAAACCTGCTGAATGTTAATGTTACGTTAACATACTTAATTACATGCCGCTTTGTAGTTTTCCATATAAAAACTGAATCAGAACAGGAACGCTTTGCAAAAATTGAAAATATTTGCATTTTTGCCCCAGTGGCAAACATGTTCTGGCTACGCCAGTGCTCGTGATATACTGAAATCTATTTTATTTCAGTATATCATCGACTCTTGGTCTGGAGCAGGTACATTTCACATACTTCATCATTATTTATTTATTTATTTATTTATTTATTTTGGTGCCTGGATGCGGGAAGTGGAAGTGCTGTCGGGGCAGCCGAACACAACTGCACTCTTGTTAACGCACTGCCTGTGATATTGTCATGAACAGGGCCCTGCGTTTTACGCGACCTGTTTTTTCAATTGTAATTCAACTGCTATCCCCTAGATGTCCCTGCAGCCACTCCAGTTACAGTAATCGAATTCACAATTAAGGAATCAATAAATTACACTTTGACTAATTAGAAAAATAAAAGCTAATTATGATGAGTATAACATGGTAATTGAACAAACGTAATACATGCGGGAGCAATTCCTACAGCAGGTCAGCTGAGAAGGGAATATCTACCCCAAATTGCTGAGTTGCACAAGATGTCTGACAGACAGTGTATCTGTAGTTACTAACGAGTCTACAAATGCAAAAGATCAGTATGTTTTGCACATTTTGTTTGTTCTCCAAGGTCTATTGAATACTTTAGAACTGAAAGTAATATTAGCCGATACAGTTAATCCGCACTCTGTGAATTACTCATCGGTGTGTCACAGGGCGTTGTGAAATGTTTAATCGCATTTAAAGTTAATTTTAATAATGTGACTGGATTTGTCTCCGATAATGCCAGTTACATGATCAAGGCATACAATGCCATTCTTTGAAGTTTAATGCCAAATTCAGTACATTTGACTTGTAATGCCCACATAGTAGCCCTTGCCAGCAATATCTGGGCAAATAGTTTTCCAAAAGCAGACAAGTTGGTTGCAACTGTTAAAAAATGTTTAAACATTGCCCAAGCAGAAAACTATGTTTTAAAGACCACCTGACAGAAGCAACCCAACAAGAAGGCTGTACTTTACCCTTAAAGTTGCCACCTGAGCCATGCATAACACGATGGGGCACTTGGTATTCTTTTACTGAATATCATTCCAAATACATCCCTTTTTACGCAGGCTTCATGGAAAAGGAAATGCACATTTCACCAAACACTGCAGTGTTAAAGAACCTCCAGAAATTGCTTAAAGATGTGCAAAGTTTAAAATCTCAACTCTCCCTAATTGCGATGCACGCCAAGGGACTGGTAGATCTGATTCGGTGGTTTGAAAGCCGTGAAGTGAGAGTCCATCAAACATATAATAAAGTTGCAGCATTAATAAATACATACCGAGCAATGGCACAAGAGATACACAGCACAGAGACCGCAATAAACAAACTATGTGTGAAAACCTTCCATGACGTTTCTGAAAAACTGACTAATTACTACAACCCAGATCAATGCAAAAAGAAACCACGTTTTTTTTCAACCAACTTTCTGATGGCAGTTAAGGATATTCGACCCACAACAAGTGTGTAGTTTGGATCTGGAAGACCTCCCATTATATTCTATTCCAGGATTTGATGCTGACTGTAAATCAGAAATGGACAAATATCTACCATATGCAAAAGAAAACGGCAGTAGAATGACTTTGAATGAATTTTGGATTAAAGCTGAAGAATTACTTCCCAATTTAACATGAAAGGCTAAAATATATTTGTCAGTTTTTACCAATTCTGTAGAAGTGTTTCTTCTATTGGCCAAGTTTTTACAGAACAACGTCAATCTACGAAAGAAGGCAGGGTTAACCAACTGACGATGCTTAAGTTTAACAGCAACATTTAATGCATGGGACATTTTCTTTCATGAAACTGTAAGTGACACTTAATATGCTGCTTGCAAACAACCTTGCATTATTATTATTATTAGGTTGTATTTGTAATATATACAGTACTGTGCAAAAGTTTTAGGCAGGTGTGAAAAAATGCTGTAATGTAAGAATCAAAACAGCATCAAGCATCAATTCTTCTAGGTACACTTGCACACAGTTTTTGAAGGAACTCGGCAGGTAGGTTGGCCCAAACATCTTGGAGAACTAACCACAGTTCTTCTGCCGATTTAGGCAGCCTCAGTTGCTTCTCTCTCTTCATGTAATCCCAGACAGACTCAATGATGTTGAGATCAGGGCTCTGTGGGGGCCATACCATCACTTCCAGGACTCCTTGTTCTTCTTTACGCTGAAGATAATTCTTAATGACTTTCGCTGTATGTTTGGGGTCATTGTCATGCTGCAGAATAAATTTGGGGCCAATCAGATGCCTCCCTGATGGTATTGCATGATGGATAAGTATCTGCCTATACTTCTCAGCATTGAGGAGACCATTAATTCTGACCAAATCCCCAACTCCATTTGCAGAAATGCAGCCCCAAACTTGAAAGGAACCTCCACCATGCTTCACTGTTGCCTGCAGACACTCATTCGTGTACGCTCTCCAGCCCTTCGTGAACAAACTGCCTTCTGCTACAGCCAAATATTTCAAATTTTGACTCATCAGTCCAGAGCACCTGCTGCCATTTTTCTGCACCCCAGTTCCTGTGTTTTCGTGCATAGTTGAGTCGCTTGGCCTTGTTTCCACATCGAGGTATGGCTTTTTGGCCGCAGTCTTCCATGAAGGCCACTTCTGACCAGACTTCTCCGGACAGTAGATGGGTGTACCAGGGTCCCACTGTTTTCGGCCAGTTCTGAGCTGATGGCACTGCTGGACATCTTCCGATTCTTGAAGGGAAGTAAGCATGATGTGTCTTTCATCTGCTGCAGTAAGTTTCCTTGGCCGACCACTGCGTCTCACGGTCCTCAACGTTGCCCGTTTCTTTGTGCTTCTTCAAAGAGCTTGGACAGCACATCTGGAAACCCCTGTCTGCCTTGAAATTTCTGCCTGGGAGAGACCTTGCTGATGCAGTATAACTACCTTGTGTCTTGTTGCTGTGCTCAGTCTTGCCATGGTGTATGACTTTTGACAGTAAACTGTCTTCAGCAACCTCACCTTGTTAGCTGAGTTTGGCTGTTCCTCACCCAGTTTTATTCCTCCTACACAGCTGTTTCTGTTTCAGTTAATGATTGTGTTTCAACCTACATATTGAATTGTTGATCATTAGCACCTGTTTGGTATAATTGTTTAATCATACACCTGACTATATGCCTACAAAATCCCTGACTTTGTGCAAGTGTACCTAGAAGAATTGATGCTGTTTTGAAGGCAAAGGGTGGTCACACCAAATATGGATTTGATTTAGATTTTTCTTCTGTTCACTCACTTTGCATTTAGTTAATTGATAAATATAATCTATTAACATGTCTATTTTTGAAAGCATTCTTACTTTACAGCATTTTTTCACACCTGCCTAAAACTTTTGCACAGTACTGTATGTTACAGCATTGATCTTATGATTTCAGTATTTTATATAAATTGTTCTTGGAATCAGTGCTGTTTTTTTAAAATATTTTGTTGACAAATTATGTGTTCCTACTAGTAAACTGAAACATTTAAATTATTTATTTACACATTCTAAGAAATAATATTGAATAAGACGTGTTAATAATAAAGGGATGCATGACTAAATAAATGTCCGTAGCTGCTGCTGCCGCCTAATCAACGTGCAAATGCGCGTTAATAGAATGACTAATTGAGATGATTAAAGGAATCGGGAGATTATTAATCAATAAGTGGTTTAATTAAGCAGACTACATGACCACCTTGCTGTGGAAGGAATGAAGTGCAGCCTAAGAAAGCAGATCGCGTCACAGGACCCTAGTCATGAATCGTCTGTGTGAGGGCGGCGTTTAGTGTTTCAACCAATTAGCACTGAGCATTGCAATGTGTGGGCGGGTGCTTATTGTTTCAACCTATAAGCACCAATCATTACCCTGCAGTGTTTACTTTCCAAAAGTCAATCATGGGGTTTCCATGCAAGTTTTTTTTTTTTTTAACTCGAGACATTTACACGAGAAAAATGTCTTGTGTAAAATGTTTTTTGGGGTTTCCGTTCGCTTAGTTTATTTTACTCAAGTAAACAAAGCTTTTCACCCGACGTCATGCAGATGAATCGCAAAGGTGGGGGTTGATATGTAAATTAGCTATGCATAAACAACTCGTGCTTTTTTTGAAGATTACTCATGAAATATTGTTAAAATGCGGTTTCCATGCGCAGACAACTGGTACACGAGTGAATCTAAGCTGCTGTAATAAAGCAAAATACCTTGTTCCGGGTTGGTTAATAATGTGTTTTACTGCTCTTGCCCAAATTGTTTTTCAAATGTCATTAGCATGGTGTCATGTCATTAGTAGTGAATACTGTTTCAACTAATTTATCTTACAACTCATTAATTAAAAATGAAAATGAGTATAAAATGAAAATGACCAACAGGTATTGCAGATCACCATGGCTGAAAACCGTTATATCCCTTTCATTCAGGCAATACAGCATATAGGGGATCAGGTGATGCTGCGTATACTACCCTGGCTTAGAACCCTACCCGTCCGGACGGCTGACAGCTGCTGAGGAAGCATTCAACACCACGCTTGGGGGCACTTGGAAGGGAGGTGGCAGATACTGATGAAACGGACTGAAGTGCATTAGTACGTTCCCAAAATTGCCACTGCCTGCTGTGTCCTGCACAAA
Source organism: Acipenser oxyrinchus oxyrinchus (assembly GCA_030684275.1). Classification (NCBI taxonomy): domain Eukaryota; kingdom Metazoa; phylum Chordata; class Actinopteri; order Acipenseriformes; family Acipenseridae; genus Acipenser; species Acipenser oxyrinchus. The sequence goes on along the minus strand of CM060248.1, from coordinate 101,940,873 downwards.
CTCTTGTCAACAACAAAATAAGGTGTTCAGGAATCAGGCTGCCTGTGAGACACACGGGGAAGGTTAACAGTGTTGCCGTTCCACGAGAAAAAAAAAGTGTCACTGCCTTTCTAAACAAGCCCAAAACAAGCACAACCCATGTTAGAGTATGGGTGGTTATGCAAAATCCAACCCGCGACTCTCAAAACTGGGAAGGTTACCTCAGCCACCAGTTTCAATTGGACAGCAGCGATCTGAGGTTCGTGCTGTCAGAGATTCTCTCCTTTCTTGTAAATTGTGTTGGATTTACTGTTGAGTTAAATAATAATGATGCCAACAAATAAAACACAATCAATATGTTCATTTGTAATTTTATTTGGTCAGTTCTGAGAGGGCATTAACGACTTGGCTGTTGTTGTGCTGTTTTGGGCGATCGAGCTGGCTTATGACATCCAGTTCACCAACTATATTTATTAACGTGGAGGGCAGACACGCGTTGTCTTTGGACATAACTGGGATCGAAAAAAAGGATGGGAATTAATTCATTTAGACATTTAAGCAGCTCACGTGTTTAACTTTAGTGTAGTTTTTACAGCAAGGGTATTCTCAAACAGCTGCTTTAATACTATAACAAGGGCATAACGCAGTTCATGGTAAGTGGTTTTATACAGAACTGTAAACCCACAAGAAATATACAACATGACAGGTCAGACACAGCAAAAATCAATAATAAAAAAAGCCGCCCATATTAGCATTAAGGTGAACTACACCACTGCTAACCATAAAATCACCCATCAGCCACTACTTTCTGCCATCTTGGAATCCACAGTAACAACTGACCTGCTCCCTTGCAATATTTATAGTTAAGGATAAACACGCTCATTAACATTTACACGTGAAATGTGGGTTTCCATGCAAAACTGGGCATGGATTTTCCCGTGTGTTTCGTCATTTACACGAGTAAATGAGATCCCTCTCTTTGGCCGTTTTTATTCTACCACAAATCTGATTTACCCGAGTAATTCTCCCAAACGTGCATGCGCATCACCATTTCACGTGTAAATTGACCCGCATGGAAGCCCCACGAATGTCTGATGACAAAACGTGAAAAACATTTCCTAGCATCCAGCACTACATTTAAAACAAACCCAAGCAAAGAATAGTTTAACTGTTAACATACATATGTCAATATATCTATCAATAAACAAGCCATATTTTAAAATGCTGTAAATGTTATTGTTTGTATTCATTTTAGCAACTAGCTGAGATAGACCTAAAGGAATAATTTCCGCAGTCAGTTAAAACAGTCCTAGTAAAGGATAATGCCAGTATATTACCCAGCCCTACTGTCTAATGGTTATTTGCTAGCTTCCTAACAGTTCCTTGCTCGTCAGTGTATAGAACCAAAGCTACTTTGTTTTAGTTAGTGTCCACTGATATCAATTAACCACAGTTATATTTCCAAACACAAAGACAGCATACTCCTCTGGTTAATTTCCATTGTTCTCCATCTCTTGTTTCTGGATATTGGTGCTTCACCTGGCTTTATCTTTTTCTTGGCGCTGCACTCTCTGTGCAGTGGACTCATTTTTCTCTTTCTGTCCGGTTTATATAGGCAAGTCTAATAACAACTTCGATTTATATAATACAATGTATCGCCTACTGGTGTGCTGGAATGCTGCACCTGGAGGTGATTGATGGTGGCTGATTCCTTAGAAGCCAAGCGTAGTCCAATCGTCCCTCGTTAACCCAGTGTCAAAAGTACAAAAACAACACTTAATATCACAACTGAAATAATCAAGAGAAAAGAAATTCATTGTGCTCAACAAATTATAATACACAAACAACTCAAAACAATACACACACACACACACACACACACACATATATATATATATATATACAGTACTGTGCAAAAGTTTTAGGCAGGTGTGAAAAAATGCTGTAAAGTAAGAATGCTTTCAAAAATAGACATGTTAATAGATTTTATTTATCAATTAACTAAATGCAAAGTGAGTGAACAGAAGAAAAATCTAAATCAAATCCATATTTGGTGTGACAACCCTTTGCCTTCAAAACAGCATCAATTCTTCTAGGTACACTTGCACAAAGTCAGGGATTTTGTAGGCATATAGTCAGGTGTATGATTAAACAATTATACCAAACAGGTGCTAATGATCATCAATTCAATATGTAGGTTGAAACACAATCATTAACTGAAACAGAAACAGCTGTGTAGGAGGAATAAAACTGGGTGAGGAACAGCCAAACTCAGCTAACAAGGTGAGGTTGCTGAAGACAGTTTACTGTCAAAAGTCATACACCATGGCAAAACTGAGCACAGCAACAAGACACAAGGTAGTTATACTGCATCAGCAAGGTCTCTCCCAGGCAGAAATTTCAAGGCAGACAGGGGTTTCCAGATGTGCTGTCCAAGCTCTTTTGAAGAAGCACAAAAGAAACGGGCAACGTTGAGGACCGTGAGACGCAGTGGTTGGCCAAGGAAACTTACTGCAGCAGATGAAAGACACATCATGCTTACTTCCTTCGCAATCGGAAGATGTCCAGCAGTGCCATCAGCTCAGAACTGGCAGAAAACAGTGGGACCCTGGTACACCCATCTACTGTCCGGAGAAGTCTGGTCAGAAGTGGCCTTCATGGAAGACTTGCGGCCAAAAAGCCATACCTCCGGCGTGGAAACAAGGCCAGCGACTCAACTATGCACGAAAACACAGGAACTGGGGTGCAGAAAAATGGCAGCAGGTGCTCTGGACTGATGAGTCAAAATTTGAAATATTTGGCTGTAGCAGAAGGCAGTTTGTTCGCCGAAGGGCTGGAGAGCGTACACAAATGAGTGTCTGCAGGCAACAGTGAAGCATGGTGGAGGTTCCTTGCAAGTTTGGGGCTGCATTTCTGCAAATGGAGTTGGGGATTTGGTCAGAATTAATGGTCTCCTCAATGCTGAGAAGTACAGGCAGATACTTATCCATCATGCAATACCATCAGGGAGGCATCTGATTGGCCCCAAATTTATTCTGCAGCATGACAATGACCCCAAACATACAGCGAAAGTCATTAAGAACTACCTTCAGCGTAAAGAAGAACAAGGAGTCCTGGAAGTGATGGTATGGCCCCCACAGAGCCCTGATCTCAACATCATCGAGTCTGTCTGGGATTACATGGAGAGAGAAGCAACTGAGGCTGCCTAAATCCACAGAAGAACTGTGGTTAGTTCTCCAAGATGTTTGGGCCAACCTACCTGCCGAGTTCCTTCAAAAACTGTGTGCAAGTGTACCTAGAAGAATTGATGTTTGATGCTGTTTTGAAGGCAAAGGGTGGTCACACCAAATATGGATTTGATTTAGATTTTTCTTCTGTTCACTCACTTTGCATTTAGTTAATTGATAAATAAAATCTATTAACATGTCTATTTTTAAAAGCATTCTGACTTTACAGCATTTTTTCACACCTGCCTAAAACTTTTGCACAGTACTGTATATATATATTGTGACAGAGTGGTTTGTGGGATTGTCACAAAGACGGCTGACAGTGGGTGACGTCAGACCAGAAACAGGAAGTAATACACAGCAGACAGAGACTTGGGGTTTTGGTGAAGCTGAGCGTGATCGCTCAGCATTTAATAATTAACAGGACAGAAAATAAAAGGTTTGTACACAAAACAGGACACGGCACTTGCGGCCAAAATAAACAGGTAAACAAAGCGAACACACACTAACAAACAGGGACGAACAAACACGGTGAGTAAAAACACTTCTTATTCCCTTTACTTTTCTATTTCTCCTTCTCCACACCGTTCTCCACTCACCGAACACACAACCCCGAGTGAGTGAATCGTGCATCTATATATACTGTTGTGCTGGGATTCAATTACTAATTAATTATTTACTTGAATCCCAGCACGTGAATTAATTAAGTGCAACCTCGTGCCTAACTACAATCATACAATTTTAAACACACGTGAAACACAGACCCGCTTATATCCCCGTGTACCAATCGCTATACACCAACATTAACACATGCAACATGCAACATATAACACAGAAATGCACACAGGGGCGGGGCACATTGCTACAGGGATGTATGGTAAAGTGTGTAACAATGCATACGTAAGTAAAAGATTGAAAACAATCCTGTTTCCACAATAAATCACTGTGTTAGTGGGGTAAAATGGCTGCCGACTAAAAGACTATGTTTCCCAGAAGGCCATAGTCAAAATGGCAGGGGTTAATTGTGTAACTGGACATAGCTGTGTCTTGTTAGGATGGGGTCCTGGCTGTATAAAGCCAGCCTCGAATGCAGTGCAGGAGAGAGACTACCAGGGAGAAGGCTGTAGAGTGAGATATGGTGTTTCTGAAAAGAGTTCTGTAAGTACTCAGGAAGAAGTGTTACTGTGTGGAATAGTTGTGTAAAATTACCAATTGTTTTCTGTACAGGGAAACAGCCTAGCTGTCCTGTCCTAGATAGGGACTGGTGATTAGTTAGCACTCCTTGCTGGAGTAGGTTTTTGTTTGTTTATTTGTGTTTTGCCACTGTACATAATAAGTGTACGCTACGGCGTTTCACTGCAACTCCTGTGTTTTGCATATTTCCTACCTTGGGTTGGCTTGGCCATTGGTCACTCTACTATATATATATATATATATATATATATATATATATATATATATATATATATATATATATATATATATATATATATATATATATATATACTGGATATGTCAAAGTGAAAAATAAAAACTACAAATTGTTCTAAATTAATTACAAATATAAAATAGAAAATAATTAATTGCATAAGTATTCACCCCCTTTGCTATGACACAACTAAATAAGCTCTGGTACAACCAATTGTCTTTAGAAGTCACATAATTAGTTGAATGGAGTACACCTGTGTGCAATTAAGGTGTTTCACATGATTTCAGGTTAAATACACCTGTCTCTGGGAGGTCCCACAGTTGGTTAGTACATTTCCTAACAAAAACTACATCATGAAGACGAAGGAACATTCAAAGCAAATCCGGAATAAGGTTCTTCAAAACACCAATCGGGTAGGATATAAGAACATTTCCAAGGCATTGAATATCCCCCGGAGCACAGTAAAGTCCATTATTAAGAAATGGAGAGAATATGGCACAACTGTGAATCTGTCTAGAACAGGCCTCAAAAACTGAGTATCCGGGTGAGAAGGGCACTAGTCAGGGAGGCCACCAAGAGGCCTATGGCAACTCTAAAGGAGTTACAGTCTTCCACGGCTGAGCTGGGAGACACTGTGCATACGGCAACAATAGCCCGGATGCTTCATCAAAACTGGCCTTTATTGGAAAGTGGCAAAAAGCCATTGTTGAAAAAAACTCACATCAAATCTCGGCTAGAGTTTGCCAGAAGGCATGTAGAAGACTCTGAGACCAAGTGGAAGAAGATTCTATGATCTGATCAGACCAAAATAGAGCTTTTTGGCCTCAACGCTAAGCACTATGTTTGGCACAAGCCTAACACCGCAGATCATCTTGAGAACACCATCCCAACCGTGAAGCATGGTGGTGGCAGCATCATGCTATGGGGATGCTTCTCTGCGTCAGGGCCTGGAAGCTTGTGAAGATAGAGGGCAAAATGGATGCAAAGTACAGAGAAACCTGCTGAAGTCTGCAAGAGACCTGGGACTTGGGAGAAGATTCATCTTCCAGCAGGACAATGACCCCAAACATACAGCCAAAGCCACACTGGAGTGGCTTAAAAACAAAAAGGTCAATGACCTGGAGTGGCCCAGTCAAAGCAATCCAATTGAGAATATGTGGAAAGAGTTGAAAATTGCTGTTCACCAAACACAGACGCAGTTTCATTGAATTACAGCCAGACCACACCCCACCCCCACATTCCATTGAAATACTTCCGTGCAGGCTAGGAAGGAAGTGGGGGTGGTGGTTGTATACTAAAATAATACTATTTTAAGCTATACAAAAAAAAGCATGTATTGTAATATGCGTCAAAATTACGCATCTGGCCGTTCTAGGTAGGAGGTGCTTATTAAATTGTTATTTTTTGCAAATCTGCCACTCAAACGCCATTAGGATATCTAATACATATATTTAGGAAAAGTCAAGAACTGACATGCGCATGGGATTCACAAACGCAGAGTTATTTACATATTTATATCTCAAAAACGTCAAATTGACGCACATGGTTACTATGGAACACAGATAGGTATCCATAAGAAAAAAATATATATATTAAAAAAATGCCTTGATTGTGACCTTTGAGCTCACGAGCAAATCAAATTTGAGCATATATTGTACTTTTAATATGGTCATAGGTCACATGGTCTGGCGCTTGGACCCCGGTCATTGCTACTTGCAGTTATATTTATTAATAATAATAATAATAATAATAATAATAATAATAATAATAATAATAATAATAATAAATTATCTTTATATACAAATAAACAAATATAAACAGGTACATATACTCGCTCCGCAGATGTACAGTTTGTCTGTTGGAACACATAACCTGGGATTCCTCAAATGAAGGCTCTCAAGTTGCAAAATGAAAGAACCAGTTGTTTGCAGTGTTGTTTAATGGTTTGTAATCCAACTGCCTGATGGCGTAACAGTAAATAATAAACAATGTTAACAGGCAATACAGCAGCGTGTATTGCTCTGTTTTAATCCACGGTTGGCTCCTAAATAATAAACAGCCCCGCTCTTATTCACCCACACGTAACACAAACACAAACACAAGTCCACAGTGATTGCTGTAGTGCTTGTAGTGAAGATACAGTCCTTAATGAAACAAAGTGCAGTGATGTTGTCCGGGTTCGTGCTGGCCTTTGGCGGCAGCTCCGGATCATGTTAGCCATCTAAACAATAACAAACAGTATTTTTAGACAAGACAAAACAAACAAAACACTCACCATACTTTTCACAATATTGGTCCTTCCGGGTCGTTCCTTAACCACAAAGAAGGCCAATATCATTTTTAAAATGCCACATATTTTCTAAAATGTACTGTAACAAAAGTTGTATCTCTTGCTGTACACTTGAAACTACAGTGAATGGTGATGACTTATGTAGGTCACTAGGTGTTAAGGCTCTTTCGTCTGAGTTGCTCTTCAGTTCTAGTTACATGCCATACTGTATGTACCCTAGGCTAGATCTGCCGACGTGTCTTTAGAGAAGTACGTAATTGCAATAAGATACTTTGACTGATCAAGCATAGACAAAATACATTAATAAATACATCTCTATGGTAGATAACTAACTGGATAGAAGCTCCTGAACTCTCCTGAGCTCCTTAAAGAGTAAGTAGCAGGGTTCCGAAAAATATGGACTGGTTGGCCTGAGATTCATTCCCAGGGTTAAAAGGAAGTTGGTCATCTAGAAAGGGGGCGGAGCTTCGGTGCACTAACTCATCGAACCAGAAGAGAAATGATGTGGCAGCCATGGATTGGAGGAGTGGCTGCAATCGTTTACCAAGGGGTCATATGTGACGGTATAAATAGGGGTCGAAGCGACATAATCTGTTTAACCACAATAACGTACCACATAAAACACAAAATATGCACAGGGACGTGGTATCTCGCCACAGAATGGCTTTAATTTGCTGTTAAAACTTCATATGAAATCCAATACAATTACATAGATTTCATGTTTTATAACCAGTTAGTTAAAGTGTGACCAACTTACTATTATGGTATTTAAAATGTCAAGGATTACTCTTGAATATTATTTTTATTAAAGCAGCTAGGGGAAAACATTATAAAGCTAGTGCTGTCAATGGCACTCTGGCTCCACACTGCAGTGCATCATTAACAGGATCTGATTCCAAAAGGCTACAGATTTCAACCTCCTGGGGGGTTTGCGGTGGGCAGCATCCTCCCCTCATCATTAGAGTATTAGGATCTAATCACTTGTGTTCTGTGGGTTACTGATTAAAACTCTACCCGTGAAGCAAAGCAGATAGACAACATTTAGACATTTCTTTTATAGCTGAAACTCCCAGGAAAGAAACTCATCGGAACAGAGTGCTGTTGTAACAGTAGTTTGGATGAAGAAATGTTAAAAGATAAAAAGAGAATATAATAGCAAAACCCCAGGCATACAGAATAATTGGTTCAAAAGAGCCAGCTGCCCAATGTTTCTGTATACTTCCTACCTTTCTCAAGGGAGGGTGTATTTGACGACAAACAGTGAATGTATTTATAGGATATTTTAATGGTATAGATATGTAATATGTATTTATGAAAGTTTATTTGTGGAAACATCTGAACTATGTGGTTCTTTGTACCAGGGTACTATTATGCATGTTTTATGATAAGTGTATTGGAACAATGGTCTATGCACGTATACTTTGTGAGGTGAGTATATAATGGGTGGTTTGTAGTTTTTGAATGTACAGTAATGGCCAACAGTATTGCATCACCCTATATAATTACCTAATTTTGCTTCATAAAGTGAAATGAAATCTGCTGAATAATGTTACATTAACATATTGAATTACACACCGCTTTGCAGTTTTCCATATACTTAATGAAAAACTCACAGAAACATTGACAATGTGACATTTCAAAATCTGACATGAAGTACTGTACTACTATGATGGCTTCTGGTAGACTTTTGGGGTATTATTTTGTAGTTTCTTTGATTACATGATGTTAAGTAAAATATCTAAATTATGTTTATATAGTTTTTCTTTTCTTTTTTTTTTTAATTATGTCTCAATCCAAAAATTCTAGGTGATGCAAAACCTTTGACCACAGCTGTATGTGATATTGTGTGTATTATGATGTGCAACCCTTTACGTAGGTGGCTCTCAGAGATCTTCTGGGACAAGTAACTACAGTGACACAAAGCACCTTCCATTTAATACATCTGCACAGCCACGATCCCTTGTTCTGATTACAGTACCTACTGGAGCAAAACTCAGTTAGGATGTACTGATTAACTAAAATGTGTTTTAAAGTTTGTGACAGGACTTTCAGATCATTCTGGCGATACTACTTGTTTAAATAAAGTGTAATGCAAGGGTGATCAATTGATTTTTAATTTTGGTTTGGCGATGACCCAAAACAGTTTAAACTTAATCTACAGTATTTATAAAATGTCACAGAGTCTCAGGGTGCCAAATGAAATGGTCATTTTTATAAAATGTGAGTTTCTGGTACTGCATTAGTAATACCGCACTATACAAGTAATGTGCCTCCATTCAGATTTGGCAAACACGGTTGCCTAGCAACCGAGAGGAAAAGCCTGTCAATTTTGCACAGAGCTTTGTGTGCAAGCCAGTACTGGTCTATATAATAAATCACACAGCTTGAATTTCAAGCCTTATTCACATATAATCAAGCTATTTTATACATTTTGTTTAGATGAAATGGACTATGTTTACAATATTTTATATTGTAAGCCCATAACTAAATTATTCCAGTTATAGAAATGTTTGTGTTGCATGCATTTTTCACTCACATTGATGACTGCAGCAAGAAGATGCCACTCTTTTAGAATGCTAGGAAGTGGTAAGATCACATTTGTTTTTTATTTTCAAAGTATGCCTTTTCCATTATTCATATACACTGGGGCAGAGGATTTATTATTATTATTATTATTATTATTATTATTATTATTATTATTATTATTATTATTATTATTATTATTATTATTAATATGAATGAAAATGAATTTCCATACCAAACTGACTGAAGGTATAAGGCTTATTTAGGCCCTCATGCAGTTGACAAACGATGAGTGAAATAAGTCCAGAATTCATTGCTCCAGAGCATGATTTTGACCTACGGCATCAACTGTAACAAAGGTCCAGTTATTATGAAAGCGATTATATAACTATAGCAGCCAAGCTGATGCAGTAAAGTGGTTTTGATTTCACACTTCATTGGTACTTTATTTTCTGGTATATGTACAGACTGATACAATATAAAGCAGATACGCAGTGTCCTCTTTTAATTAAGGGGACAAAGGGAGTGATGTTAAATGTAAACTTATGGAAACTATAAGATCCATAATGGAAAATTACCTATATGGTAACAGTATCCTGGGAGACAGTCAGTATGGTTTTAGGAAAGGGAGATTGTGTCTAACTAACCTGCTTGACTTTTTTGAGGATGCAACATCGACAATGGATAAGTGCAAAGCACATGACATGGTTTATTTAGATTTCAAGAAAGCTTTTGACAAAGTCCCACATAAAAGATTAATCCTCAAAATGAATGCAGTAGGGATTCAAGGAAATGCATGCACATGGATTAGGGAGTGGTTAACATGTTGAAAACAGAAAGTAGTGATTAGATGAGAAACCTCAAAATGGAGTGAGGTTACCAGTGGAGTACCACAGGGATCAGTACTAGGTCCTCTGCTATTCCTAATCTACATTAATGACTTAGATTCTGGTATAGTAAGCAAACTTGTTAAATTTACAGACGACACAAAAATAGGAGGAGTGGCAAACACCATTGCAGCAGCAAAGGTCATTCATAATGATCTAGACAGCATTCAGAACTGGGCAGACACATGGCAAATGACATATAATAGAGAAAAGTGTAAAGTACTGCATGCAGGCAATAAAAATGTGCATTATAAATACCATATGGGAGATCCTGAAATTGAAGGAGGATCTATGAAAAGAACAAGGAGTTTATGTTGAATCAGAAATGTCTTCATCTAGACAATGTGGAGAAGCTATAAAAAAGGTCAACAAAATGCTCGGATATATTGTGAGAAGTGTTGAATTTAAATCAAGGGAAGTACCAGTAATGTTAAAACTTTACAATGCATTAGTAAGACCTCATCTAGAATATTGTGTTAAATGTTCTGGTCACCTCGCTACAAAAAGGATATTGCAGCTCTAGAAAGAGTGTAAAGAAGAGCGACCAGAATTATCCCGGGTTTAAAAGGCATGTCGTATGCAGACAGGATAAAAGAATTAAATCTATTCAGTCTTGAACAAAGAAGACTACGCGGCGATCTGATTCAAGCATTCAAAATTCTAAAAGGTATTGACAATGTCGACCCAAGGGACTTTTTCATCCTGAAAAAAGAAACAAGAACCAGGGGTCACAAATGGAGAGTAGATAAAGGGGCATTCAGAACAGAAAATAGAAGGCACCTTTTTTCACAGAGAATTGTGGGAGTCTGGAACCAGCTCCCCAGTAATGTTGTTGGAGCTGACACCCTGGTATCCTTCAAGAAGCTGCTTGATGAGATTCTGGGATCAATAAGCACTGACAACCAAACAAGCAAGATGGGCTGAATGGCCTTGTCTCGTTTCTAAACTTTCTTATGTTCTTATGAGATTACTCTTCTGCGATATTCACAGGATTAATGCAAACCTGATGGCATGCCAAACACAAGAATATTACAATTTTACTAGAATCACAGAGCTATGTTTTGTCGTTATGCAGCAGAATTGAACATCTTTTATTGTTAGTCATTATCCTATCAATATTTATACTACTACTACTACTACTACTACTACCTAGAAACCCATCAGAATACACCAGAGGGCTTAAGGGCTTTGCTGTGATTAATTAATCTGATTGGACTTGGCACATTTGAAGAGTGGGAGCTCCCAGGAGTTTAGTGCTGTCAGTATAATCTTCCGTAAACCATCAAAATGCACATGTATTCATTACACTGTTCAGCTAGTTGCATTCCCTGTCTAAATGTATCTTAAAATATTAGTTTAAAATAGTGTCAAGGAAGCAATGTTAACAGTTGATTATATCTTGATAAAGGTCTGCACTGTTAAAAACAAAGATTTTTGATTTTTGGCAATTCATGTTAAAAGACAGAAATATTCTTTTTTTTAAAGTAGCTGTTACAACACTTTTATAATAATTGAAATTGCAGAAGGTGTCTTTAATACAAATACAATTACATACAAACTACAATATTATTTACAATTGAATTCCAAAGAAATAATGATCAATCCATTATCAATCCCACATTATTCACATGAGCAACTTCCAATTCTTATTTATATGAACTATCACTTGTAACGTGTAGCATTTGCTATCCATTCCACCTATTCAAAATGTAGTAAAGTACAAGCATATTCTGTCCAAAATAATTCAGTAGCTTGAAATGTCATTGTCATTTTTAATAGCTCCTTTATTACTTTATAACGTGTGCGTATTCATTGGGAGTAGCTTTGGCAACTGTTCCTCCAATGTTGAGTTACTACCAATGTTCTCTAAATCTGCCTTTACCTGGCTTTGAGCTTGTCTAGAGGAATCTAAATGTTGAGATGAAACAGTCTTCCTCGTTCCATTCAAATCACATGACAATGTAACTTTTCAACTCTCGTTTCCCTCTGTGGTTTGAATAAAATGAGGAAGGCTGTTCATTTCTGGCACGTAAGATACTCTAGACAAGCTCAAAACAGCTCAAAGCCGGCTCAAAGC